>JACXGM010037652.1:0-11045 GCA_016801145.1 Umbra pygmaea
ACAGTCATCCAGGCCGTGCCCTTTTCTCACTGCTGCCATCTGGTAGACATTACCGGAGCATCAAATCACGGACTACCAGACTAAAAAACAGTTTCTTTCCGCAGGCCATTCGGCTGCTTAACATGGAACATTGATTACAAATCATTTCTTGAGTCCCTGTCATTCTCTGGTCACTTTATCCACTCATTCAATGCACCTTCAAAAAAGAATTTCCATACCATATTTATATTATTCATTACTATTATTACTATTATTATTGTTTTAAAATTTCTTCATATTGTATATAATTTTTTTAAGCCCACTGTGTAGATGTGTCGAGCCATGTCACAAGAATTTCTCTGCATAGGATGATGTGATGTCATTCGATGCATATGACAAATAAACAACTTTGACTTTGACTTTGACTTTGTAATAATATGTATGTTTTGCAAAAATGGGAACTGCTCTGTCTGTGTAGATGAGAGAAGCAAAATGTATGAGCGTTATGCACACGCTACATTATGGCCAAGCATACGGCCTTAATATAGCATCTGAATAACGCGCCACTGTCTGTAGACTAGGTTTGTCCTGGTCTGTGGTGGAATTGTTTTCTGAAATTGCAGAATAGCACCAGGGAACATTTGTGCCGGAACACAACTCTTCTTTTCGCTGAACCGCCCCCCGGGAGCACAAGTTCATTCCTTAATTTACGTCGAGTGCAAAATAGGAATGATACATATGTTTGTGTAAAAAGTAAATTGTGCTGGGTGCAAGATAGGGGCCATTATATGTTTCTCTAATAAGATAAAACACAAAAGAAATGAATGTCACCTATTTGGACTGGTTTATTGTAACAAATCTTCTTTCTTCATGTTACCTATGGAACAGTTTTACAGACACAGTCTGAAGAGGGTGGAGCATACACTGAAATATAATAGCTGATCACAATGAAATATGACCATTTGAAGTTCGGGCCAACCCGTTCGGCAATGCTAACCAACGAGTTCCAGCTCTGAGTCATTGACATTGATGTACTGACCAACTGTGTGTCTTTCCTCACTACGAGTAAATAAATTGCCATAGAATGTGAAGTTGTTTCGTGTGATAGTAATCCTATCCCGGATCGGGTGATAGCTGTTAGCCTGACAAGCAAGACCGAAAATCAAGATGTTGGGAACACACCATAGGCAGGACTCAATCCAAGGGTTGTCTTTCAAATTCCCTCTGCACGCAGTTGACCTCGCGCCGACGCCTTCCCCAAAACGGCCATTGTCCAATCATACATCATAGCAACCGTTACTGTGACCAGGTTCGACAAACATTGACTCCAAGCAGGACGGTGAAGCGGTGCGCCCTAGGCGTTTGTAAATCGGACACTAGATGCCTCGAGAGATTGTCTAGAGGAGTTGTGTTCTTTCCCTTCCCAAAGCCGAAAACCCAACGTGAGTGGTGCCAAAATTTAATAAAACAGTGTGGATGGCTCTACTCCCAGTTACAAGTATCGAACATTACGAAGCATAAATACGTCTGCTCAAAGGTATGGCTTACAGCTAACTAGTTACAGTACCGTGTTATTTAGATCTACTAACTAGAAGCAAGAACACAAATTGGACCAAAGTTATGATTACCATGGATATCATTGCCAGAATGTTGACCTACTCTCTAAGCTAAGTTTAACAAGCCCTGTAGCTTTAGCCAACATTAGTTAACATGTTAGCTAACGCTAGGTTAATTAGCTGCTATTGTGTTGGGTCTTTGAGCTCCCTAACATTATTTTTCAAAGTGGAACATAGCGATCCAACAAGAAACTTTAAATAATTTGTTTTTATCTTTCATGTAGCATTTTATGAACTGTATTACGTACAGGTCATGGGGTTTCTCAGATTTCGCTTGCATTATGCCCGTTTAAGACATACTCCGTCTGCAGTGCGTGTTGCAGTTCTTAGGCAGTGCGGAAGCATGACAAGCCATTGTGCTTTAACACATCACACAATTGCAGTGCGGTACTGATCCGAAGTTTCTATGTTCCACAAATCAGTGGCATAGGCACGGGTGTGCCAGGGTGTGCTTGTGCCAGCCAAAGAAGCAGCTGGCACATCCAGAAATCAGATGCATAATGCACTTTTTGTTATAGCCTTGACTAAAAGTGTTTTTCTCTAAACCTAGACTATAACGGTGTAATTATAAAATGTATTAATTTTGAAATAAATTCAGAATTATTTTTCATTAAAAAAAAACATCCAGATCCACGTAGGCTAACACATTTAAGTGAATGCGCAAAAATAGCCACCAACGTGACCCCAGCAAATATCACGGGAGACTAGCAGTGTAGTAGACCAATTATGCATTAGTTAGCACATTCAGCAGCTAATAACTAATCTTGAGCTGTATGTGCCAGTGCAGTGCAATACATCGAAGTTGTGGGCTTACAGTTCCACAGACTTTATGCATAGTGTTGCGTTTGTTTGTGACAGGTATTTTAATGTATTGTCTGTTTGATACGGATCAAAATCAATGTATCCCCTTTCATTGTAGAGACAGTACATACATTTACTATTTACTCCTCCGAACTTGTTAAACAACCAAGTATTGTAACATTGATTAATTTACACACCCTGTACATTTTTTGTTTGCTCCCATGACCGGTCAACACAGTCAGGGTTGCAAGTGAAAGAATACAATAAATGAAATTGTGGTCAGCATGAAGCAACACATTGGTTTAATGGAATACACAATTGTAGTCAGTGATATCGACGAGCGTGACGCATTTATAAATACATGGCATTTTTTCCCCAGCTTTTCTTCCTGCTTTATGTCTGTATTATATTCTTTTATGCTCTTCAACTTTCTCTAAAATTATAATTTACTGTTCAGTGAAATATGCGGCTCTCATAGACTTGTCTGTGTCTGCGATTGGTCCTGGTACACACACCACCTATTTTCTGTGAACGCACTTGTCACTAGATTGGGAAACCCTGGGTTGATTTTTTTTAATCTATTCATTTTATTCTAAAGGTGGAATAAATACAAGATGTTTCCAAAGTCAGTGAGTCTCAATCTATTTTTCTGACTTTCCATATTTGCATTGTTCTATTGGCCAAGAGGGTGTAGTTATATAGATCTCAAACTCTGTTTAATGGTTAGAAGCGTGTTGCCGTATTAACCTGCAACTCAATGTCGTGTTGGTTTAAAAAAATACTGAGATGGAATTAAAAATGGTATTAAAAGGTATTGAATTTACCTCAAGGATTTCTGTATACAGCCTGTAAAAGTCAAAACCACTACACTCACTATGTAAGTGTCCACAGAACACAACACAAAAGGGAGCTGTGACAGAGCATACTGACATTGAATAACTACTGAAAAAGACATGGAAAACAGACTTATATACACTATATGACAAAGATTTTGTGGACTCCTACCAATGGTGGATGAGGGATAATGGTCTGGGGCTGTATTTCAGGGTTTGGGACATGCCCCCTAGTTGAAGGGTCATCTTAAAGTTAGAGGATACAAAGACATTTTAGACCATTGAGTGTCTCCAACTTTGTGGCAACTATTTGGGGAAGGCCATTTCCTGTTCCAGCATGACTGTGCCCCTGTGGACAAAGCAGTGTCCTTAAAGACATGGTTTGATGAGTTTGGTGTGGAGGAACTGAAGTGGCCTGCACAGAGCCCTGACCTCAAACCCAACTTTGGATCGAATTGGAACGGCAATTGTGACAATTACGGCAATTGCGAGCCATGACTTCTCTTCCAACATCAGTGTCTGACCTCAAAAAGTATATTTTGTCTGATTGGGCACAAATGACCACAGACACACTCCAAAATCTTGTCAAAGTCCTTCCCCGAAGTGTTGCTGCTGTTATAGCTGCACAGAGGGGACCAACATCATATTAATGCCCATGGATTTGGAATGAGATGTCCAAACATCTCATGTGGGTGTGATGGTCACGTGTCCACTTATTTTTAGCAACTTTGACAACTTTGTTTCATCAGCGTAACAGCAGTCTCATCAACTTTATATTGTTTATCTGATCTTCTCTTCAAGTACGTCTCGGATTTCCTCTGATTATCCAAAATAGCCTTTTGAACTTGTGATAAACTTGGTCAATTTTACTGGAATAACCAATAACAAAACACAATCTAGCTGAATACATATTGTACAAAGCTTTTTTTCATTTTCATAATGTCTAGGTAGAAATATGCTTTGTAGCATTTTTGATTCCTTGTAGAACCCTCAATGGAAAGGGTTCTATAACAGCAGAAAACTGTACTCAAAGCATTCCAATATGGGGACAGCTGAAGAAAACTCTGGGGATATTTTTTCTAAGAGTGAACCAAGTGTTAGTAGCAGTAGTCCAGATGTGAGATGAAAATAGCTTGTGCTGCCTAATGAGTTAATATTGGACTCTCAGAAATCAAGCATGCATTTCTGTTAAGCACTTTAATGTTTGCAGTGAACAACTGGGTGTTGTCAAGGGTCACATCAAGGTTTAGGAAAGCAGTCTGACAAGAGTCAGAAGAGGGTTGACAAAAAAGTGTTATCCACATAGTAAAATAGTAAAAATAAGCGAGACAATATAAAGAACTTGACAGAGCCCAGTAACTTAATGCATTGTAAGAGGAGGAGAGGGCCTAGAACTTAGTCCTTGGGGTACACCAGTAGTGAGAGCTTGCAGGGCAGAGAAAAATGTTCTTCATGCCATCTGGTAGGAATGACCTGCCAGTCAGGCAACACTTCAAACATTTAGAGCCTGATTTGCCTTACCCCGAGAGGGTGGAATATTAACAGTAAATTATGTTTTGCAATCTTTAATAAGTTATGACAACCCTGCTGTTTGGCGTAACAAATCAAATTTACCATTAAATATGCTACTTGTTATTTCCAATTTAACAATGTTGTCCTAGAAACTAATGCATTTTCATAATTGTCACATAACCACTTGACAACAGATAACTTTCATAAAAGCAATGTGAGCCAGTGTGACAAAGTAGGAAATATATATGAATTCATTGTACACACATCAGTCATAGAAAATGCTAATGCATTTGCATGGTAAGAAATGACAGGGCACTACTTAGTTGGGATATTCATTAACAATAACCTAGGGTCAGGAGAGAGGGAAAAGCCAATACCAAGCTTCTGCCGCTTCCTCCATTTCATTGCCACTTATTGGAATAAATGGAGGATATGATCAATGCAGCGCAGGAATTAATGAGCAGTCCCCGGATCCTGCAATCTGTCTGCAGCATTATTGAGTCATCTTATTTCAATGTCTAATTTGTTATTGCTCTATACATCTTTCTTTCCCCGGGCGATGCATGGTAGCATCACTATGGTGAGCCATTGCCTGTTTCCTATCAAACGCTGAGTTTGTCTGCCTGCCTGTCACAGTCATTTTCTATACACAGCATATGTCATGTTTTAAATGTAAAAAGAGCATAAAGTGATACTCCTTCATCATACTTTTGGATATATTTATTCCGCACAAGTCTAGGTAGCTAAATGTTTGTGTTACACCCAGGGCAGTGCACAGACATTTTGGGGGGGGGGGGAGCTCAAGCAAATAAAAGGGGACCCTAAACCCCTTACCTCCCACACACACCCTTTCCAAGTCTCTATTATTCCCACTCCCCAATTTTGCCCCACCACCGTTGATAATCACAAACTACGTTAAGAACATGGGCCTCGTTCAGTCTCCACTAAAACATTTTTCCTTTAAGAAAGCACAGGTTTAATAGGTTTTTGTGAATGTAATATAATTCAGTGAGTCAGTGTTCAGTTGTTTAGACCATTCCAGTCACATTTCATCAATGGTTTCTTTAATTGATTTAGAAGGTAGCCTGTATGAAGCTAAATTCGTCTTGGTGTGAAATTGAAAAACTAAAAACATTTCAAAATGGCTGTTGGCTGTGCAGACAATAGGGGCTTCCACACTAGCAACAGTAGCCTACTGTAGCTAGCTAGCACATACAAATATTTTAATAATCTGAAAACAAAAGAGTACTGACCTTGGCACCATTATTTAAACTGTTATATATAATTTCTATATAATATAGGTAACACATTTTTTGATTTACTACTTTTGTACTATTTATAAGGAATGATTATTTGACGAACCATTTCCCCACCATGAACCATTTATTATAAGAAAGTATCAATATGAAACCATTGTTGGGAAGGGTTCCCATACATTCTTGTAAGAAACTTTTTACATTGGATTGATCTGTAATTGAACCCTTAATTGTTAGAGCAGCCTACATATTATTTTAAATATTACGTTAAAACAAAAATAACATCGGCCAAAAGGCCACATGTTGAGTCTGACTGGAAAATTACAAGGGCTCAAGTACTCTCTGAGGTATATCTGAGCACGTGTCTGGCTTCACCTAAATCTATCCTCTGGCCCACTGGATGTAATGGTACTCATACTATCCTTGCTGAACAGTGGATCCTTGTTTTGCCAGAAGGGCAGAAGCATTGGGAAATGTTGGATTTGGGGTCATCTATGTTTCCTATGGCTGTTTCCCTTGCCCATCTATCATAAAAGCCCTGAAGCACCATGCATTGCAACCAACTGAGCTTGCATCCCAGGTTCAAGTCTGCCTGAGGATGCCCTGGTTGGCAACTGATAACCAACCACAACAGTTCAGGAAAGCACTATTTCTATGTGGCAGATATAGTAGTTGAGAGGCTAAGGAGGTTATTGGGTTTCCTCAGTCTAAGCAGGATGTTTAGTTGATCTTGGCATTTTTATATTCATGCTCTGATTGTCATTTTTATATTCATGCTCTGATTGTGATTGGCATCAAGTGTGTGGTCCAAATAGGTTTCCAGGTTTTCTTTAGCATATATTTATTATTTTATTGACAGGACAAAGCAGACACTAGGAAGACAGAGGTATGTATGGGAGACAGAGAGGAAGTTCACAGACAAAGTCAGCTAAGACTACCACACCAAACTCCGAACGTGGAGCAAAACAAAGTGACAGAAATCTTTCAACCTCATTTGCTCACTGGTTTTCCAATCTCCATCAGTTTACCACTCAGGGCTTGCTGGCTCTGTGAGGAAGTCCTTCCCATATTCATGCACCTTAGTAAAGCTAGCAAACACAATACACCTTTCAGGTCTCATGCAGAAATATTATCAATGAATTTCTCTAAATAGAAAAGGGCTTGATTGTTAAAATTTCACACTAAACATGTTTAAGACAGCCTCAGTCATTTAGTTTCATGGATGGACGTCTTAAATTATATTGTGGATGATGTGGAATCATTTACATAAATGTACCACGGGAATCCAGCAGGATTTTTTATCCATTGTGGATGAATTCTTGAGTATTTCCAAAATCCATCAGGAATAGTACCTGATATACCAGCAGGAGTATGACCTGTCCTGCAGGAATAAAAAATAAAAATCCTGTATAATTATGACAAATCCTTCATGTCAAAACTTGCAGGATCTTTATATTATTTACTTTGGAATTGGCCATCGAAATGGAATTGGCCTTTAACTTTATTAATTTAGTATACGGATTTTGAAAATCTTCCCCCTAAATGTTAAGCAACTGATGTTCAAAATCAATATTTGTCATTATTTAGCACTTTGCAGCAGCAGAGATGTAAAGTTACTGCAGGTATCATGGCAAAACCCATTAGCTTAGAAACTACTTTTCATCAGTAGTTAAGTTGCTGTATTGGAATATATTTAACATTGAACATGCTGCACTGCTTAGTACCTTTCCTTTAGTTGAAAAATAATATATAAATATTTATAATTAGTGGTCAAATCACATTAACTAGTTTAAAATGTCACGACTATGTTCTGCTTATCAAATATTGTTCATTTCTGCCTGCTGCATGCATTATGCATTTAGTACTTTTTTATAATAAGCGATACAAAAAAAGGTTCTCATGGGAATCCTGCAGCATCTTTTTGACTGATTAAAATATCAGACACAGATGGTTGATGCTGATAAGAAATGACACGCCCAGTTTGCATTTTCCCAAATGTGTAAATCCACTAGAGGCTTAGCAGTAGAGATTTTTCTGGTGATAAGTGGTGGTGTTTCTGAGAAGTCAGCATGTATAAGTATTTCATCCCCAGCAATAGAAGACTTGTCTGGGAGATATCCTGTGGTACCCTAACAGAGAACAGATCTGAAAATGAATAATGTGTGGGCAATACTCATTAGGAATATTGATTGTAAACAGTTGTGTGCAATAAAATATCATTAATGACAATACTATCCTGTTCTGCTGTTCACCTAATGCCATCTTTGGATGAAGTACTGGGTTATAGTTTAAGGTTCTCATTTTACAGGTTCTATTGTCACTACTTATGTACTGTAGCAAAAAAGTATTTCCATATTCCTCATTAATATGTCCTCAAGCTTTTTAACTATAGTATAATTAATTACAGGATTAAATTGATAAATGTGTAAAGGGTAACGCACAGAGGAAATAAATTATGTATATTTGATCATGTTGTTAATTTTCAGTCACAATAATTTTTTTCTGGCGTTATAGTGTCTCATTTTGTGTACATGACAAAACAGGAGAAACCCCAGGGTCTTTTCATGGTACACTAACTGCCACAGCTATGTTATGCACATCCTATCTTTAGTAGATCACTATATTCCAGTTCATTAGTTTTCTAAGCATATAAAAGAACAGAGTATGGTATGATAGCAGTGCCACTGCAAGACTCCAGATGCATCCCACTCAGTAAACTGGGCACTGTTACAGTAGTTAATCCCAGATCAGCATCCAGGGCACACTTGGTAAAGAACAAAACATCCTCAGCTTGATTATTTCAGAATGAACAAATGTTTCCATACCAACTGTAACAGTTTTAAGAAATTGAAGCACTGGATGCATGGGAAATCACTCCAATGACATGACACGCCAGAAGTGGCGATATCCAATTTACAAACATAACTTCACAGCAGATTCCGAAGAACCTGAGATGAGATGGGTCTTCTGAGTCAAGCTACAACATATTAAGAGAAGCCGTATCCAACACCATGAGGACATTTTGGAATGCTCTCTGCTGGACACTAGGAACATTATGTACAGTACGGTGGGAACAATATAATTATAGAGAAGTTCAAAATACCAACATGTAAGAAACACTACTTTATTAACGTTGCAATAGAACCAACCAAAATCATACAATTATTTAACACAAAAGAAGTTTCACCCAACTCAAGGTTTCATAATTATTCAAACTCCTTATTCAGTACTTAGTGCAACCACCTATAGCAAAGATAACAGCATGGCGTCTCTTCTTGTAATGTTTGACGAGGTTAAGGTTGAATTTTGGACCATTCGTAGATCCTTTCAAGAGCATTCACATTCCTGAGTTTCAACTGCACTCAACTCTTCGATTGGACTGAGGTCCGGCGACTGAGGTAACCATGGCAAAACATTGATTTTGTTGTTACAGAACCATTTCTGCGAGGATCTTGAGGTAGGTTTTGAGTCATTGTCTTGTTGGAAAGTCCACCTACGGCCAAGTTCCAGCCTTCTGACAGAGGCAACCAGATTGACAGCCAAAATCGTCTGATACGTGATTGAATTCATTATGCCATCAATCTTGACCAGTGCCCCTGGACCTCTGGAATTAAAACAGCCCCAAAACATTACTGACACACCACCATATTTCATAGTGGGTATGAGGTGCCTACATATAAATGTAACAAGCTGCTTTCTCTTGATTGTAATCGTTATTGGTGTCTTTTAAATGTGTTATTATAATTTCTCTGTACAGTCATTGTCAAACATTTTGAGAAGTTCACAAATATTGGACTCCACAAAGTTTGCTGCTTCAGTGTTCTTAGGTCTATTTGTCAGTAGTTACTATGGTATACTGAAGTAAAATTTAAAGCAGTCCATACGTGTCAAAGGCTTTTATTGACAAAAAACCAATAGAGTGTTGACACTTCTTTTTCAACACCTCTGCAATGCATCCTGGCATGCTGTCAATTATCTTCTGGGCAACATCCTGACTGATGGCAGCCCATTCTTGCACGATCGATGCATGGAGTCTGTGGGTTTTTGTTTGTCCACCCACCACCCACCAGTTTCGACCACAAGATCTCAACGGGATTAAGGTCTGGGGAGTTTGCTGGCCATGGACCCAAAATTCAGATGTTTTGTTCACACGCCACTTAGTTATCACTTTTGGCTTATGGCAAGTTTCTCCATCATGCTGGAAAGGGCATTGGTCATCACCAAACTGTTCTTGGATGGTTGGGAGAAGTTACTCTCTGAGGATGTGTTTGTACTGTACTTTATTCATGGCTGAATTAGGCAAAATTGTGAGTGAGCCCAATCTCTTGGCAGAGAGAAGCAACCCCACACATGAATGGTCTCAGGATGCTTTACTGTTGGCATGACAAAGGACTGATGGATTTTTACCATGTATTTTACCATGTATTTTACAGTGAAAATACACTTTTACCATTAAATAAGACTTTATTGTTACATTAATCCAATTTAAAGTTTAATGATCCACATATATTTTGTACTAATCAGAATCTGACTGAACATATATCCAAAAGTTGTAATATTTTGTCACACACAACGTCCCTTCATAAAAACTGCAGTGGTGAATCATCCACTAATAGACTATGACTGGCTAAACTACATTGATGGGAACACACATCTCAGTAATGGTTGGAATAAGATAGTGACTCAGAGTTTTTATTAAGTTTGAAAAGTATAGATTGTTAATAATATTTAATAATGAAACAAAGTGTTCAATGCATGAATGCTTAAAGCACAAAATATATTAAAACAAACTTTTCTGAAAAACAAAATATGTTCCTGCACAACCGGAGGCTGCAGTTTTAAGACCCTATGTAACGGGGTCCCAGAGTGGGACTTCCGTTCCGATATGAACTGAGATATGGACTCGTTGTTAAGATTGTTTATTTGGGTGTTTGTTTATACCAGTGTATGCACTGCAGATATGTGTATTATGGGGGATCTGTATTAAGGTTTGAGTGTGGCGCCATCCCTTGTTCACCTTGTGCTCTAGGCAGGTTAATTACGTGGTT
>JACXGM010037653.1:0-11057 GCA_016801145.1 Umbra pygmaea
ATATCCTGATTACTGATTAGGTGCAACACATTACTGATTTGAAAAAGGTGTGTTCAATTTTGAGTGCCTGTGTGTTACCGCTGACAAGAGTGTGTTGCTTGTGTTTCACTTTTGGGGGCAGTGTGTGCCATTTTGAGTTGAAGTGCACCATAATGCTACATGTGCTTTGTGAATGACAATGTGTTTACAGTTTTGCACAGAGTGATTCTGATTTGCTAGTTGTGTCTAAGCACATGAGAAGTGTTTAAAGTTCTGCAAACTTTGTGATTCAATCAATAAAGTGGTTTGTACACTTGCAATTCAGAAATACTGTAACTCAACTGAGAGGCTACTAAAGGTGTACTGAAGCTGTGATGTCAGAGCCAATCCATTTTTATGCAGACTTGACCCTGACATTTAGGAAGTACAGTTAAACAGTCAACTGTACAGTGAGTCATTTATGTGCTAGTGCATCCGTATCATATTCCCTCAATTAGCCCATGTGTGCTGTTCCATCAATCTGTTCATACCATATTGAAGCACTTCAGCTCCACCAGATGACCATGTAGCCGGCTACACCAGAAACCCTTCAAAATCAACTTATTCTCTTCCATATTTCCATTGACAAAACCAGCCACAATTGAACTTCAACGATTCTTGAAAAATTTACGCTGCCATTGTTTGTGAGGCAACGCAAGCAGGATAGCAGCTGACATTGAATTCAAAAGATGTTTCCTCAACAGCTGATGTAAACCTTGCTTCCTTGGCAACAGCATCAGCCCTGCCCAGAAAGGGTTAAGAAGAGAGATGTTCTCATTGGGATGGATTCATTTCAGAGCTGCTTTAAATGTCTTGATGGACAATAGTTTCATGTAATGATATATTTTACCCAGGACCAAGTCGATTTAACATGTATGTGAAGCGTTCTTAAACTTTACCATGCTACAAATTTATGCACCTCATGCATAGCCCAGATTAAGTTCCCCGACTGGCATGAAAATGAATATGTAAAACATAAATGATTGCCAATTTCCAAAATATTAAATTCTGTCAAAATTAAAACAATGACAAGATATCAAAATGTTAAGATTGATCCATGTTACCTTTTAAATAATATCACAAAATGTCAGATCCACGCCTTATGCAATGGGTTGCTGTGAGTCTTGGTGGGTGTACATTTTTGCCTTGCTCTGGTCAAATGCCCGGCTACATCCATGAACATTTATTTCCTCAATGAATCTGGATCTAACTGCCTCTCTGGTTTGGATTGCTCCCAGAAACAGATGCACTGGGACAGACAGAACACATGCTAGTAAAGCAGCGTTGGAAATGTGTCATTGGCCTTGATATGCTGGTGAAGGTGCTACACTAGCTAATGATTTTGTATTTTCATTTTGACATCACCACCAACCACCACAACCATGGTAACCGTAGATTAAAGCATGTTGTGGAAAGATTCTGTTTGAGTTGTCAGGCAAAGTAAATGCAGTTACCATATGTGTCAGTGAAATCATATAGTCAGCAGTGCTGCCAAAAAGGTTGTTAAAATGTGAAGCAATGCATATTCTGTGTTTATAAGCTCTTTGGAAATTCTAGAACTTGGAAATGCTTTGACTTGGAAACAAAGTGACGTTTAAAACATTTTGGATGAGGTTACTAAACAATTTTTTTAACCTTTTCCTAGGCTTTCCAGTGTGCAGTTTTCTGGTATTTCAGATTTTTTTAAGCGTGGTTTGACCTGGAGGTAAAGAGTAGAAGCATTTTGGCCATTATCTCTGCAGAGATCTAATCCATTCAGTGAAAGCCATTCTAACATCGAACTCTGCATATTTATGGAAATTAATTTGTCATAAGTATACAAATTTAACCTTTATGTTAAGTGTGCTGAACAAATCTATTGGTCCAGATTGCACAGATCAGGATGTTCACACAGCTCAACCCCATTGGTTCAATGTGCCTATACTGCATAACCTCCTCAGAGCACGGTGCGCTCCAGCCTCGTCTGACTGAACTACATCCATCAAGACGTTGATAAGCCGAGGTGCCTTACAGCTGGACTAGATCAAAAACATGCACACACACACCGCATTCTCTGTTGGCCAGCTCTGTACCAGCCTAGTGATTTAGCTGACAGGGTCTCTGAAAATGGCATTAGCCATCACACACATTCAGTCACTGCAGCAAAGGAAGCTAATTCATAATACATTAAACTGCTGCTCTGACATGTCGGCTTTACAAAGAGGAAAAGAGGACAGGACAGGGTAGGAGGGAATTGGACAGTAGACGAAGCTAAATGAATGGTACTAGCTAGCTGTCATATGTTTGTAGTCCTGTCCCTTCTTCGCTATGATGCATGCAGGCCTATTCAACATCCTGGACATTGTGCAGAGCTCATTTGTCCTCATCACTAAGCTTCCTGATAACAAAGCAGCCAATTAGAGATAAGCACCAGTCCTTAAAGTCTTAGCGTTGCTGCAGTGCTCTCTCTCTCTCTCTCTCTCTCTCTCTCTCTCTCTCTCTCTCTCTCTCTCTCTCTCTCTCTCTCCTTTGTTCTGTCTCTCTTTTGTTCTGTCTGTCTTTTGTTCTCTTTCTCCTCCTCTATCTGCGGTACAGCCGACTCTTCAATGCTTTGGCATGGCTTAGAGGTCAAGTATCCTTGATGTCATTGAGTATTGGGTCAAAATGGATGCTCAGTAGCAATGCACGTTCGCAATAAAGACAGAGGTCTTCTTGCCTGTAGAACATCATGCGTGTGGATCAGTGGCTCACAGTGCTGTTTAAGTGGCTAAAGATTGAGTGGATGGACTGTCCTGTGATTGGGCAGGTTGAGAACATTAATTAGTGCATGCTCGTTGGAGCAACTGTCATTTTACAGATCACACTTGACAATGTATATCAAGTGTCAAGGTTGATAGTTCAATAAATGTTAGTGGAGTAAAATAAATATCTAGCTAGCTACAAAACTATACAAATACTGTTATGCTAGATTTTTATGGTACATGATACAGTCCACGCAATTGTAAGCATGCTCAATTATGCTTCACTGAGCTAATGTCATGTTGGACATACTCTGTGCAGCAACCAAGTGTTGTGTTCGAGACCACCTTGACCGTGGCCAAGTCAAGACTGAGACATGAGCAAATCGAGGCTCATGTAAGTAAATTAGGGTAAAGGGCTTTACTCAAGGGCAAATTGGTAAAAATTTCATAATCAGCTTGGAGATTTTAAGTTACTGATCCAACAAAGCATGAAACTGTCATACATTTGGGAGAACAAAGAACACAAAAAATGTTCTACAAAAACAATTCCTGTAATTATACAGACTGGGACAGTTTTTCAGCTCAATAGACCAAATATAAGGCATTCAGATAAAACATGGTCATTCAGAAAAAACATGTACATTCCCAGTGTCACGATCTCCCTTATTAAGACCTCACATGTTAATTGAAGTTGCTCCCCTGTGTGTATTATTTTGATTTCTGTACTGTGTGACTTGTGATATTTTGGTTTCCTACTCCTTTGTTTACATGACCCTTTCACATTTCAGTTGACCAATAGATTGTTTCTTAATGACATAAGAATAACAGATTGTACCTCAGTAGTCTAAACAATTGAATTATTCAATATCGGTGGCTCGGGCAATATGTGGTTGGATGAACCATGTGAGTGCCCATCGTCATCCCACAGATCTGTACAAGGAGATGTGGAGCTACCGACAAGGCAGGATTAGAGAGGGAATTGGGAAGGGAAAATCTGAAAAAAAAGAATTTGTCAAATATGTCAGTCAGAGAAATACAGTGGCTATTTCCAGAGTAGTTCAGGACAACAATATCTACAATGTTACTGATCATGTAGCACCGGATATTTACTACTGTTGTAAATACAGTTCAGTTTGGTAATGTTGCATAATTGCTCCAGTTTGTTTCATTTTGCAAATACATTTCTATTTTCTTCCTCGTAATCATAATAACATTCGAGCAATCCATTGCAAATGAATAAACATGATGCGAGTCAGAATTTCACTGTTCCTGTACTTGTATTTTCTGTACATGTGAAAATAATAAATGTGAAATTGAAATTGCTTAACTAATCTAATATCTCACTAGTTCTTACCGGATGACTAGTAAAAAGAATGTGGGCTAGCTGCGGTATCATGTTATCTGCATTTTGTTGGTTTAACCTGGTTTAACCTGTATTTTAGCTATCTATCTAGCTAGCTGATATTTACCATCCATATCCATCATCTTCTTTCAAAGGGTAGTGCATGAAATAAACTAATGAAAATATTGGATTTTTGATAGAAAGCAAATGGAATGGATTTAGAATATGAACTTGCCAGACTCAAAGAAATATAATGCCTGGTAGTCTTGGTAAAATCGTCTAAAATGAATTTCCGATGAGCCTTCCTGTTGAAATGTAAGCGTTGCAGACCTATCTGTTCTCATGACTATATGTGGATAATCATATGTAATAGAAATTTTGCCACAGTACATACAGACTTATGGATATGGCCATTGAAATATGAACTTTTGTACAAATTGAATTGCTGTCCTACCAGACCTTTTCCAAGAATAGACCAATCGGTTACAATTTAAAGTACTTGGGGAACGTTTAGATCAGGCATAACATGCTAGGTTATTGAGGTTAAGGTTAGGGTTAGGTTGAGGTAAATTGACTTTTTTACATTTTGTAAACATATGAGGCTTTACATTTCCATGGCTCTGGAAACATGTGTATGAATTTATTGTTTTGTATGGTTTTGTACGTATCGCCATGAGAACAGCCAGCCCAGATGGTTCTTTTGCCTGAAAGAGGAACTGGAACACTTTTTGTCTAAAATTAGAAGAGAACATCGTTCTGGCCCAAGTTAAGTACTGCTTGTCGGCCATGACAGTGAAAGACTTCCTAAATTCAAAAATGATTAACTGGATCCTATAGAAGGGAATAGGTTTTGGTAAATGAATTTAGACAAGACACTATTGTCAGTTGTAGGAGTGTTGTTGCTTTAGTTAAGATGCACACTGTAAAAAATAATCCCTTGGAAAATGATGAAAAAAAGAAGTAGATGTTAATAATTTGTTAATTTTATTAAAATAAAAGTAAAAAATAACATAAAGGGACCACCTACCATTTTAAGAATGTTGCATGATTTTGTTGCGGTCAATTTCACAACACTCAAAATAATTTTTTGCAGTGCAGTTGGTCGAATAAAAAACACCTGTCCTTGGTGCAGTTTCTCAAGCCCAGGGTAAGTGAGGTGGAAACATACAACAACATGTTGTTATTTTATACTAATACAGTTGTTTAGCCATGTCAACACCTAAAAACTTGTTGGATGCCTTTCCTGGATCCTATTTTAATGTGGATGCTTAAAACTATTAACCAATTTCGGATTAGATGACAAAGTTTCTTGGAAGGACTGTTGTCAACATGTGTAAATATAATCTTGAACATATAGTGTGAACCCTAATATTACAGTTACCAGGTAAGTGAACTGAAGTGAGTGAAATGGGTCACTTTGACATAAGCCAGCTGTTTTTTCTCTTCACAATGTGTGAGAAGCACTCATATTGCCTTGGGAAGATCTATAAAGTGCATCTGGAAAGTATTCACAGCGCTTCACTTTTTCCACATTATGTAATGTTACACCCTTATTCCGAAATGGATTAAATTAATTATTTCCCTTAAAATTCATCATGTCAATGTGAAAGAAGTGTGTTTGAAATCTTAGCAAATTTATTAAAAATAAAAAAATAAAAGCACATTTATTCACAGTCTCTGCTCAATAATTTGTTGAAGCACCTTTGGCAGCAATTACAGCCTCAAAACTATTTGAGTATGATGCTACAATCTTGGCACACCTATTTTCTGGCAGTTTCTGCTATTTTTTTTGCAGGACCTCTCAAGCTCCATCAGGTTGGATGGGAAGAGTCAGTGCACAGATATTTTCAGATCTCTCCAGAGATGTGAAATCGGGTTCAAGTCTGGGCTCTGGCTAGGCCACTCAAGAACATTCACCGAGTTATCCTGTAGCCAATCATTTGTTATCTTGTCTGTGTGCTTATGGTCGTTGTCCTGTTGGAAGATTAACCTCCCAGTTCCTGCCGCTGAAAACGATGGTATTGGCCAGTCGAGCGGTGCTTTGTTTCCTCCAGACATGACACTTGCTAATCATGCCCTAGAGTTTAATCTTTGTTTCATCAGACCAGAGAATTTTGTTTGTCATGGTCTGTACAGGCCTGATTCGTGGAGTGCTGCAGAGATGGTTGTTCTTCTAGAAGGTTCTACTCTCTCCACAGAGAAATGCTGGAGCTGTCAGAGTGACCATTGGGTTCTTGCTCACCTCCCTGTCTAAGGCCCTTCTCCCCACTTGCTCAGTTTGGCTAGGTGGCCATCTCTAGGAAGAGTCCTGGTGGTTCCAATCTTCCTGCATTTACAAATAATTAAGGCCACTGTGCTCATTGGGACCTTTAATGCTTCAAAGATATTTTTCTGTATCCTTCCCCAGTTCTGTGCCTCGATACAATCCTGTCACGGAGGTCTACAAACAATTACTTGGACTTCTTGGCTTGGTTTGTGCTCTAGCTGTGGGACCTTAGTTGAGATTTCAAACAAACTTTTTCACATTGTCATTATTGGGTATTGTTTGTAGAATTTTTAGGGAAATAAAGAATTTAATCAATTTTGGAATAAACATGTAACATAACAAAATGTGGAAAAAGTGCTATAAATACTTTCCAGATGCACTTTACCGTTCTACAATTTTAATCTACACTCACCTAAAGGATTATTAGGAACACCATACTAATACTGTGTTTGACCCCTGTGTTGGCCCATATTGATAGGATGGCATCTTGCAGTTGATGGAGATTTGTGGGATGCACATCCAGGGCACGAAGCTCCCGTTCCACCACAACCCAAATATGCTGTATTGGGTTAAGATCTGGTGACTGTGGGGGCCATATAAGTATGGTGAATGCATTTTCATGTTCAAGAAACCAATTTGAAATGATTAGAGCTTTGTGACATGGTGCATTATCCTGCTGGATGTAGCCATCAGAGGATGGGTACATGGTGGCCATAAAGGGATGGACATGGTCAGAAACAAGGCTCAGGTAGGCCATGGCATTTAAACGATGCCCAATTGGCACTAAGGGACCTAAAGTGTGCCAAGAAAACATCCTCCACACCATTACACCACCACCACCAGCCTGCACAATGGTAACAAGGCATGATGGATCCATGTTCTCATTCTGGTTACGTCAAATTCTGACTCCACCATCTGAATGTCTCAACAGAATTCAAGACTCATCAGACCAGGCAACATTTTTCCAGTCTTCAACTGTCCAATTTTGATGAGCTCTTGCAAATTCTAGGCTCTTTTTCCTATTTGTAGTGGAGATAAGTGGTTCCCGGTGGGGTCTTCTGCTGTTGTAGCCCATCCGCCTCAAGGTTGTGCGTGTTGTGGCTTCACAAATGCTTTGTTGCATACCTCGGTTGTAACAAGTGGTTATTTCAGTCAAAGTTGCTCTTCTATCAGCTTGAAGCAGTCGGCCCATTCTCCTCTGACCTCTAGCATCAACAAGGCATTTTTGCCCACAGGACTGCCGCATACTGGATGTTTTTCCCTTTTCACACCATTCTTTGTAAAGCCTAGAAATGGTTGTGCGTGAAAATCCCAGTAACTGAGCAGATTGTGAAATATTCAGACCGGCCCGTCTGGCACCAACAAACATGCCACGCTCAAAATTGCTTTCTTTCCCATTCTGACATTCAGTTTGGATTTCAGGAGATTGTCTTGACCAGGACCACACCCCTTAATGCATTGAAGCAACTGCCATGTGATTGGTTGAGTAGATAAGTGCATTAATGAGAAATTGAACAGGTGTTCCTAATAATCCTTTAGGTGAGTGTATATAGCATGTACTGTAGTTAATAGTTTGGTTACGTTTGGGAAGGTTAACTAATCCTACATGCCAACAGGGATCTAGTATAGAGCCAAGTGGGTGTCTGTCAGTGCGTTTAGCTGACACTCTTCTCCTCTGTGACCCTTTCTTTACAGAAGACAACCATGGAAGTAAAAGAACTGAGAAAGAAAACAAGCTCTCCCCACATCTGTCCGTCTCTCTCTCCCTCGTCTTTGTCTCATCATTTCATCACTCCATCTCTTTCACACTCCATCAGCACCAGTCCTGTGGTGTCATCAACGTCCGTCCATCTGTCTGTCTGCAATAGACCCACAAGACCCCAGCGGGTAGCTATCAGTATGCCTGTCTGTCTGTCTGCCTATGTGGATGGCTCTCTCTCTGTATTTGTTTGTTTATTTGCTTGTTTGTCTGTAAGTGTTTTGTTTGTATCTGTGTGTGTGTGTGTGTGTGTGTGTGTGTGTGTGTGTGTGTGTGTGTGTGTGTGTGTGTGTGTGTGTGTGTGTGTGTGTGTGTGTGTGTGTGTGTGTGTGTGTGTGTGTGTGTGTGTGTGTGTTCGTACATACAGTCATAGGCAAAAGTTTAGTCACCCCTGACAATTTCCATGATTTTCATTTATAAATAATTAGGTGTTTGGATCAGCAATTTTATTTTGATCTATGAAATAACTGACGGACACAGTAATATTTCAGTAGTAAAATGATGCTCATTTTTTATTGATGTTTCCCTCTTATCCACTCCATACAGGGAGGTGTAACCTTCCAAATGTCTGACTGGTTGGTCCACACTGTAAATAGGTCAGAGATAAGAAAGGTGTTAATCAACGACACATGCTGCAAACTATATGTTATACTCTCCCTTAACATCAGACTAAAATGAAAATCCTTATATACAGGCCGTTTTTCAAATATAAAAATAGAAAATAGTAACACAAGGAATATATAAACAGTGAAATGGAAAACACATTACAATAATTTGGTTGCATCAGTGTGTGGGTAGAAGGTAATTTTGAATTGTAAGGATTAAAAACTTTAGCAGGTTGGGTAATGTGCACTGACATGCTTTCTTCAAACTATCTGTGGACAACGTTAGTTCTTTGGTGATGTCGACATGGGTGATGAAGCCGCCCGCTCTACTTGGTCAGTGTGGCTCGGGGCATTAGCTTGTAGTCCACAGTCAGCTCCTTTGCTGCTGACGTTGAGGGACAGATTGTTGTCTGGGCACCACACTGCCAGGTCCCTGACCTCCTCCCTGTAGGATGTCTCTTCATCTGTGGGCAGGGCTACCAGCATGTCGTCAGCAAACGTGATGATGTAGTCATGATTGGCCACAACGTGAGTCCATACTCAGTGTGAGCAAGGCGCCTGTGTTGCTATGCAACTTCACCAAGGAAGCCTGTTAGAAAGAAAGGGCCAAAGTCAAGAGGGAAGTGTTCAGGCCGAGGGTCCTTAGCTCAGTGATGAGCTAGGTCGGTGTTAAGCTTAGTGGTGTTAGCTCAGTGATGAGCTAGGACGGTGTTAAGCTTAGTGGTGTTAGCTCAGTGATGAGCTAGGACGGTGTTAAGCTTAGTGGTGTTAGCTCAGTGATGAGCTAGGACGGTGTTAAGCTTAGTAGTGTTAGCTCAGTGATGAGCTAGGACGGTGTTAAGCTTAGTGGTGTTAGCTCAGTGATGAGCTAGGATGGTGTTAAGCTTAGTGGTGTTAGCTCAGTGATGAGCTAGGACGGTGTTAAGGTTAGTGGTGTTAGCTCAGTGATGACGGTGTTAAGCGCTGTGCTGTAGTCAGAAAAAACATTAAAACAGGCATTCCTCATGTCCAGGTGGGAGAAGGTAGTGCAATCAAGATTTCATCATCTATAGATCAGTTTGAGTAGTGTAAGTTTGATCTGGTCTAGACAATGATGATAATATAATATTTTTTTGGCACAAATGTGACTACTAATATGCAACAGTCATTTAGATACATATGTTTATTTGGCAGTTTTGGGCAAAAGGACTACAGTTGTATGCTTGAAGCCGGTTGGAATTACTAACTGGTTTCACTGTGTTATTGGTCTAAGATAAAACCTAGAAGTGCTTCAGATCTCCACCATTGAAGACCCAAGATGTTGGTACAGAAAAAAAATTAAAATATATTTTTACGTTACAATACAACTTGATATCATTTCTCATGGTATAGTCAAGTAAGTTTATAAAATATTTTGTGACACTGTCATGTATTAAGCACGTTTTTGTGATTATACCACGTTTTCTTACGTGACTGTACCACAATTGTTTTACATGACTATAACACAAAAAAGTGATAGCAGCCTGGAATGGTTAAGGTTAGGCAACACTCCAGTTAGGCAACCCTGATCACATCACAGACGAGATTGGATGAGACTGTAATGAGTCTTAACTGTGTTGTGATGGATAGTGTTCTATGTTTAGTCTTAACTGTGGTGTGACGGACTGTGTTTTATAGTTAGTCTTAACTGTGGTGTGACGGACTGTGTTTTATAGTTAGTCTTAACTGTGGTGTGATGGACAGTGTTTTATATTTAGACTTAACTGTGTTGTGATGGACAGTGTTCAATGTTTAGTCTTAAATGTATTGTCATAAACTGTGTTCTAAGTTTAGTCTTAACTGTGTTGTGATGGACAGTATTCTAGAATTAGTTTTAACTGTGTTGTGATGGACAGTGTTCTATGTTTATTGTTAACTGTGTTGTGTTGGATAATGTTCTATGTTTAGTTATAACTATGTTGTGATGGACAGTGTTCAATGTTTAGTCTTAACTATGTTGTGATGGACAGTATTCTATATTTAGTCTTAACTGTGTTGTAATGGACAGTGTTCTAGGTTTAGTGTTAACCCTGTTGCGATGGACAGTGTTCTATGTTTGCTATTACCTATGTTGTGATGTACAGTGTTATATGTTTAGTCTTAACTGTGTTGTGATGGACAGTATTCTATATTTAGTCTTAACTGTGTTGTAATGGACAGTGTTCTGTGTTTAGTTTTAACTGTGTTGTGACTGACAGTGTTCTATGTTTTACTCTTAACTGTGTTGTGAAGGACAGTGTTCTAGGTTTAGAGTTAACCCTGTTGTGATGGACAGTGTTCTATGTTTTGTTTTAACTGTGTTGTGACGGATAGTGTTCTATGTTTAGTC
>JACXGM010037654.1:0-11044 GCA_016801145.1 Umbra pygmaea
TGTAAATATTTTTTGAATACTTGCAACAAAGAAAGTTTGTACAGATACAAATTTTTAATTCTTGCAAGTATTTAATCACGCATTCACAGATTTTTACATACAACTACGAAATGCAAAACCGTCGAGTGGATTGTGATTTACATATGTACAAATCATATTATTTACCCACAAGACATTTGGCGGCAATTTGATACCATAGCCATAAAGGGATGGACATGGTCAGAAACAATGCTCAGGTAGGCCGTGGCATTTAAACAATGCCCAATTGGCACTAAGGGGCCTAAAGTGTGCTAAGAAAACATCCCCCAAACCATTACACCACCACCACCAGCCTGCACAGTGGTAACAAGGCATGATGGATCCATGTTCTCATTCTGTTTACGCCAAATTCTGACTACCATCTGAACGTCTCAAAAGAAATCGAGACTCATCAGACCAGGCAACATGTTTCCAGTCTTCAACTGTTCAATTTTGGTGTGCTCTTGCAAATTGTAGCCACTTTTTCCTATTTGTAGTGGTGATGAGTGGTACCCGGTGTATATATATATATATATATATATATATATATATATATATATATACATACAGTGCCTTGCAAACGTATTCAGCCCCGTTGAACATTTCGACATTTTGCCACATGTCAGGCTTCAAACATAAAGTTAGAAAACTGTAATTTTGTGAAGAATCAACAACAAGTGGGACACAATCATGAAGTGTAACGAAATTTATTGGATATTTCAAACGTTTTTAACAAATAAAAAACTGAAAAATTAGGCGAGCAAAATTATTCAACCCCTTTACTTTCAGTGCAGCAAACTCTCTCCAGAAGTTCAGTGAGGATCTCTGAATGATCCAATGTTGACCTAAATGACTAATGATGATAAATAGAATTCACCTATGTGTAATCAAGTCTCCGTATAAATGCACCTGCTCTGTGATAGTCTCAGAGGTCCGTTGAAAGCACAGAGAGCATCATGAAGAACAAGGAACACACCAAGCAGGTCCGAGATACTTTTGTGGAGAAGTTTACAGACAGGATTTGGATACAGAAAGATTTCCCAAGCTTTAAACATCCCAAGGAGCACTGTGCAAGCGATAATATTGAAACAGAAGGAGTACCAGACCACTGCAAATCTACTAAGACCCCGCCGTCCCTCTAAACTTTCAGCTCATACAAGGACAAGACTGATCAGAGATGAGCCAAGAGGCCCATGATCACTCTGAATGAACTGCAGAGATCTACAGCTGAGGTGGGCGAGTCTGTCTATAGGAGAACAATCAGTCACATAATGCACAAATCTGGCCTTTATGGAAGAGTGGCAAGAAGAAAGCCATTTCTGAAAGATATCCATAAAAAGTGTTGCTTAAAGTTTGCCACAAGCCACCTGGGAGACACACCAAACAAGTGGAAAAGGTGCTCTGGTCAGATGAAACCAAAATCGAACTTTTTGGCAACAATGCAAAACGTTACGTTTGGCGTAAAATCAACACAGCTCATCACCCTGAACACACCATCCCCACTGTCAAACATGGTGGTGGCAGCATCATGGTTTGGGCCTGTTTTCTTCAGCAGGGACAGGGAAGATGGCTAAAATTGATGGGAAGATGGATGGAGCCAAATACAGGACCATTCTGGAAGAAAACCTGATGGAATCTGCGAAAGACCTGAGACTGGGACGGAGAGTTGTCTTCCAAAAAGACAATGATCCAAAACATAAAGCAAAATCTACAATGGAATGGTTCACAAATAAACATTTGTTAGAATGGCCAAGTCAAAGTCCAGACCTGAATCCAAATAGTGAATCTGTGGAAAGAACTGAAAACTGCTGTTCACAAACGCTCTCCATCCAACCTCACTAAGCTTGAACTAATTTGAAAGAGGAATGGGCAAAAATTTCAGTCTCTCGATGTGCAAAACTGATAAAGACATACCCCAAGCGACTTACAGCTGTAATCGCAGCAAAAGGTGGTGCTACAAAGTATTAACTTTAATATATTTGCACGCCCAATTTTTCAGTTGTTTATTTGTAAAAAAATGAAATATCCAATAAATTTTGTTCCACTTCATGATTGTGTCCCACTTGTTGTTTATTCTTCACAAAACATTACAGTTTCATATCTTTATGTTTGAAGCCTGAAATGTGGCAAAGGTCAAAAAGTTCAAGGGGGCCGAATACTTTCGCAAGGCACTGTATACACTGCTCAAAAAATAAAGGGAACACTAAGATAACACATCCTAGATCTGAATGAATGAACTAATCATATGAAATACTTTTGTCTTTACATAGTTGAATGTGCTGACAACAAAATCACACAAAAAGTATCAATGGAAGTCAAATGTATCAACCCATGGAGGTCTGGATATGGAGTCACACTCAAAATCAAAGTGGAAAACCACAATACAGGCTGATCCAACTTTGATGTAATGTCCTTAAAACAAGTCAAAATGAGGCTCTGTAGTGTGTGTGGCCTCCACGTGCCCGTATGACCTCCCTACAACGCCTGGGCATGCTTCTGATGAGGTGGCGGATGGTCTCCTGACGGATGTCCTCCCAGACCTGGACTAAAGCACCCGCCAACTCCTGGACAGTCTGTGGTGTAATGTGGCATTGGTGGATGGTGCGAGACATGATGTCCCAGATGTGCTCAATCGGATTCAGGTCTGGGGAACTGGCGGGCCAGTCCATAGCATCAATGCCTTCCTCTTGCAGGAACTGCTGACTTACTCCAGCCACATGAGGTCTAGCATTGTCTTGCATTAGGAGGAACCCAGGGCCAACCGCACCACCATATGTTCTCACAAGGGTTCTGAGGATCTCATCTCGGTACCTAATGGCAGTTAGGCTACCTCTGGCGAGCACATGGAGGGCTGTGCGGCCCCCCAAAGAATTGCCACCCCACACCATTACTGACCCACCTCCAAACCGGTCATGCTGGATGATGTTGCAGTCCATGGCGTCTCCAAACTCTGTCACGTCTGTCACATGTGTGAACCTGCTTTCATCTGTGAAGAGCACAGAGCGCCAGTGGCGGATTTGCCAATCTTGGTGTTCTCTGGCAAATGCCAAACGTCCTGCACAGTGTTGGGCTGTCCACACAACCCCCACTTGTGGACGTCGAGCCCTCTTACCACCCTCATGAAGTCTGTTTCTTACCACCCTCATGGAGTCTGTTTCTGTGGACACATGCACATTTGTAGCCTGCCCGAGGTCATTTTGCAGGGCTCTGGCAGTGCTCCTCCTGCTCCTCCTTGGAAAAAGGCAGAGCTAGCAGTCCTGCTGCTGGGTTGTTGCCCTCCAACGGCCTCCTCCACTTCTCCTGATGTACTGGCCTGTCCCCTGGTAGCGCCTCCATGCTCTGGACACTACACTGACAGACACAGCAAACCTTCTTGCCACAGCTCGCATTGATGTGCCATCCTGGTGAGCTGCACTACCTGAGCCACTTGTGTGAGTTATAGACTCTGTCTCATGCTACTACTAAAGTGAAAGCACCGCCAGCATTCAAAAGTGACCAAAACATCAGCCAGGAAGCATAGGAAATGAGAAGTGGTCTGTGGTCACCACCTGCAGAACCACTCCTTTATTGGGGGTGTCTTGCTAATTGCCTATAATTTCCACCTGTTGTCTCTTCCATTTATACAACAGCATGTGAAATTGATTGTCAATCAGTGTTGCTTCCTGAGTGGACAGTGTGATTTCACAGAAGTGTGATTGACTTGGAGTTACATTGGTGTGTTCTCTTCAGTTTTTTTGAGCTGTGTGTATACAATATCTACAATATTTCTACTCTTTCTTAAAACAATAACTATTAAAACAAACAATGCTTTATTTAAATAGAAATGCATTCTACTTTTCTAATTTCATTAATAGGCCTAATACAAATAAAATTACAAACTCTATATATCTGCAGTCCATTAACCATTTTAAAAGAAAAACCCACCAGTATTATTTAAATTAAAATTTAAAGTTTCTTAAGAAGTAATTAGCGCTGATTATAAGAATGTGTACCTGTACAGGGATGTACCAGGGATTTAATTGGCTGTCTCCACCATTGGAACTCTTTCACAGTGAGTTGCCCCCTAGACCACAGCGGTACTTGAGCCATGGGCATTTTAATGAAACTAGAACCTAATAATGTGTTTTTGAGCAGTGACCAGTTTACAGACGTCATATATCGACTTCTAAAAGTATGTTTTGAATGGCTTTTGAGCAGTCAGGATTGTTTTAGACTATTAACAATATGCCCAACATAACATGAGGTTATTCATGGCAACACATACCTAACGGAACACATAGTGTAAATGCGCACACACTGACACATTTGTTTATTGAATTAGAACACAGGAAATATCTTTCAAACAGATTTTTGTTGAGCTTCTTTTCAAAACTTGATATCTTTTTGAATAAAGTAATATGAAAGAGTTGCAAACGAGTATTGCACTGTACTGTAGGCTACATAGAACTCGCTGTGTTTTCAGAGTAGAGCATTTTCAATGGTCTCTTGGTCCATGGACTCTAGCGCTGCTCTGTGGCAGTAATAGAGCATTTAATGATAACTAAATGTACATTTGAGTGATGCAGTATGAGAGCGAGCAATTTATCACTTCAACATCGGTATGCTCTATTATGAATAAAATATTGGCTCATGTGATTTTAAAGTCTTTTAGTTCTAATTTTATTCAAATTTAAAAATGTCCCAACTTGTTTCCATAATTTGGGTTGTATATCTTACACATCATATGGTACAAAATAAATACAAACAGAAAATGTTCACATTGACAATCAGGTACAGTTATACAATGTTTAATTTCAGTTACGGGATACTATATGCCACCTAGTTTACACTAGCCTGGTTGACACCAGACCCTTCTTAGTTGTAACTGAGAGTGGGTCTGGGCAATGTTCATTCACAGCCCAAGAGGTGTCACCAACGGATGCTACTCAAATGCCTCTCGGCGCAACTGGATATATCAGACTTTTGCCAAATCGCTTCGGCAAGAAGGCTTCAAGTGTTGTTCTTTTTCGGTTTTTAACAAAAAGTAAACATTCAAATTGCTTAAAAGAGACGTGACAGCTGATTTGAACAAGTTATGTTCTATTGCATCAGACATTGTTGTTTTTGTCTGCTTTAACCAATGACAGTATATATCTGCGATAGTGTCATCTTTTAAAGCCCGCCTCAATGGTTGTGATTGTTGCCTCAATTTTGAAAAATTGGAAATGGGCTTGAATGGGCTCTTGGCCAGACTGACTTGCAGAGCAAATCTCAAATTTGCCAGAAGTCCATCAGAGTTCTCCCAGGCTAAGTTTACACCTCAGTGTATTAGGAGTTGTAATAACTAACTAATAAATGTTTATTTTTTGTTTGTAAAACTACAGGGAAGGACATACGACAATGTCCGTGAGAAGATCAGGAAGTGTGTTGGTAGTCTTTGTTTGCTGTGTTAAAAGTATGGTCTCATTTTTATATTTTATGTGTCCTGTTTGTCACTCTGCATACCTTTTAATAAGAATAAATTAAATATTATACCAGTGAGTTATGTTCACTCTGAGCCTCACACAAAATGCTGCTTATCCATGTTTTCCATTCACAAATAGAATCTATGGTAACAAAGCCCTAATGTCACTGTTAATAAAAACGAATATTTATTTTAATCACTATCTATGCATTGTGTGACTGTGTTGCAGTGACATACCCCAGTCAGAAGATATGTGCCTTAAAAGGGTCAACAGTAGAATTGTCCTGCTCTTACTCATACTCCCGTGGTCACACAGTCAGAGCAAATGGATGGTATTCCAAGAATAAGAATTCCCACTGGACTAAAATCCAAGATACAGATTCTGGACATGTATCGCACCATGGAAATAAAAAGAATGACTGCACCCTAAAAATCACGGATGTGAGAGAAGAACATTCAACATCATACTGCTTTGAATATATGTTCACAACATACTTGGGGAAAGAATGCTCACCTGTCACTCTCGCTGTCACAGGTGTGGTAATGTTACAGTACAAAGTCAAATATTAGGTATTTAGGTTGCACAATAGTTAATTGTCTACTCAAATTATGTATTACAATTTCAACAATTACAGTGAGATTGTTTTAACTGGCATGTTCACTATTGTTGTTTTTTTATCATCTATGGATTCAGAACTGCAAGTAACAAGGAATATTTGGAATGAACTGATCTGTAGCTCTACCTGTGTTCTGTCTGGTAATCCCACCTACATCTGGTACAAGAATGGACAACAAATATATGAGAGCACCTCCTCCCAGTACAAATACTCAGACTCCATTAACTATAGAGACAGTTACTCCTGTGCTGTAAAAGGTCATGAGGATCTCCACTCTCCTGTAGTGTGTGAGTGTTTCTCTAATACATAATGTTAACACTGTAGGACCTGTGTGTCACTGTCATTTTAGAACAGCATTTTCTAAAAAGATAACTCATAATTAAACACATTTGGCTAAGTCCTCTTGTTGTGTCACTGTGTTTCAGGTGTTCAGGGTCAGGAGTGCAGCAGAGTGATTTACACCAAGAGGAGAATATGTGTGTTGAAGGGGTCATCAGTGGACATATCCTGTACTTATGATGGTTATTATTATGTCACATTATCACTGTGGTTTAGTCCTAAACAGAGTGGTAGGTGGAGGGATATGTTGATCCCTGAGGACCTAATCACAGACCCAGGGTATGCAGGTCGTGTGGAGTATCCTGACCAGGAGAGTAGAAGATACAGAGGTCCCTCCATCCTGAGAATCAACAAAGTGAGAGAAGAGGACTCAGCTGAGTATCGCTTCATGCTTAACAAATACTTAAAATGGGGTAAAAGTCTTCCTGGAACAACTCTGACTGTTACAGGTAATGAAAAACACATGATCATAGGTCCAATCATGTATCCCATTGATATACAAGTGTTTGCTGATACACCTGTATCTCTAATGCCACAGATAATCTGTCATGCATGTTTTACTATTCTTATTCTGTAACAAGAATTCAAAACAAGGGCAATATGAGCACACCTAAAATTTGTGCTTCAGCATAGACCATGGTAGTCACGAGACCAAGCAGTGGAAAATTAGTGGTTATTATTTTTTCCCTTCCCAATTCGCTCTGCAAGTCTTTGGATCTGTGGGATGGCGAGGGGCACGCACATGATTCAACCAACCACATTTCACGCAGCCGCCGGTTCCTTTCACACTCCAAATCCAACTCGGAAGCCTTTAGTCAAATCGTACACGGGATGATTATGTTCACCAACTATACTCCTGCGATTGAATTCACAGGCACCCGATCTGAACACAAGCAGTTGCTGGAGAGCGGCGTGGCAAGATAGATATTCTGACTAACCTATCCTCAATCCTGGGCGGCGCTATGCCAAATTGCGCTGCCTCGTGCAGGAGGTCTGGGGAAAGTCAGAGAACCAATAGTCAGCCTCGAACCAGTGATTATCATGACACTGCAATACAGCGACTTAGCCCAACATGCCACATAAACTCCCAGAGTGAAGTGCATTATTACACTGTTAAGTTCACTGAAATTGTGTGCTGTTTTTTATTTTCTCCACAGATGTTGTGTTGGAGATGGATCATGCATCTGTATCAGAGGGGGACAGAGTCACTCTGACATGTAGAACTAAATGTACACTGAACCCCATCCCAGAATACATCTGGTATAGGAATGGACAGACCATAGAAAACAGCAACATCTACTCTACAACTCTTAAATTCTCAGTAACCAGTGAGGATTCAGGCAGATACTCATGTGCTGTCAAAGGTCATGAGGACATCCACTCTACTGAAAAGAATCTCACTGTCAGATGTGAGTACATTTTGTATACAGGGAATAAGTCATATGTTCCTTGTAAAAATATTGAAAAGCAACTATTTATGTGGAATAAGGATTCTGTACACTTTGAAGTGCTTTGTAAAACACAAATACACAGCATAACATGGAAATGAAAGATGGGCGATGCATGACCATTAAAAAAACACTGTGGAAACAGCTCGTTTTGTCATCATTGTAATTCCTGGTTAAATCACAAAATACAAACTTTTATAGCATAGGGAGTTATTATACATTCCAAATCAATAAATACAGTCTGTAAAGCTTTCTTGAATTGGTCACTTAAAGAAAATGTAGTTACCTTCTCACTGCATGGATGTATACACAGTGCACATTTAAAATCATCTAACATATTTTCCTACCAGATGCCCCAAAGAACACCTCAGTATCCGTCAGTCCCCCTGGTGAAATAGTGGAGGGCAGTTCAGTGACTCTGACCTGCAGCAGTGATGCCAACCCACCTGTGGACAAATACACCTGGTACAAGAAGAATGTTACCTCACCAAAAGCATCAGGACAGAGTTACAGCATCACTAACATCAGATCTGAGGACAGTGGAGAATATTACTGTGAGGCTGAGAATAAATATGGACGTCTCAACTCTTCACTTGTTTTTGTGAATGTTCTATGTAAGTACACCAAAATTTCTGATGATTTAATTACATACACGTCACAAAGATGAACAGAATTTTCATTGGAAACTTAACTCATGATCATGTACAGACAGTTATTTGCATTTTTTTGTAGTTGTACTGTAAGCCTATGTTATATAATTATATTAATCCCTAATGCTTTATTTGAACCTTGTAATATAATTTACTCTCCATTAGATAATCCAAAGAACACGTCAGTATCAGTCAGTCCCTCTGGTGAAATAGTGGAGGGCAGTTCAGTGACTCTGACCTGCAGCAGTGATGCCAACCCACCTGTGAACAAATACACCTGGTACAAGAAGAATATAACCTCACCAAAAGCATCAGGACAGAGTTACAACATCACTAACATCAGATCTGAGGACAGTGGAGAATATTACTGTGAGGCTGGGAATCAAAGAGCATCTATGAACTCCACAACTCTGCTGATCGCTCTAGCAGGTAACATTCTATTTTCAAAAATTATAAATAATATTACTTTTCAAGCTACTCTGGTTGATTTGTTTTAATACGTTTTATGTATAATTATGGGATGGCTTATGAGACCCATCAACATGCACTACAATAATGTCCTATATTAAGATTACTTTTGTTTATACTGTTGTGCTAATATAATAATAAATTTTTATTCCTTTCAGGGAGACAAACATCAGTCATGACTAGAGTTGTAGTTATCGCAGGTGTTGTTCTGGTCCTTATACTCTGTCTCTTTGGCTTTGCATGGTTCTGGTGAGGGAAAATTCATGTGTAAGATTATATTAATGTAACACTGTTTATACAAAATGTATTTATTATTAATTTGCTTACAAAACAGGATAAATGCTTCAAAAATCACCTCTGATACAAGAAACACAAGAAACACAGCAAAGAATGGACAGGTGATCTGTTATAAATGATATAATTTTAATATAAACAACATATGAATATATTCTGTAATTATATTGTATATACTGATTTATGGAACTTTTGCTCATGTTTTCTTCCCTCCCCATCAGGGAGAGTCCAGTCCTGTGTATGACAACATATCATGCACGCTCATGGACTCTACGACAGGACAGACAGCAGACACAGGCAACCAGGATGCCATTTTGTACACCAACATCTTCCTCTCTTGTCCCGGAAACCAGGACACGCCTCTGTACTCCACCGTCCAACTACCTCAACACCAGAAAAAGAGTATGGATGTCCAGTATACTACTTTGAAATTCAACTGCCCCAGTGCTTCCTCCCGGTGAGCATATTCACAAGATGCTTCTTAATGGGATATAGGAGAAGTAATCCATTAATAAACACTTCAACTACTCACTATTGATGGCATTTCCTGGGGGACATCAATTCAATTGCTTTGATGTAATATGTTAAATAATGATCTATAATGATTGATGTTATGATGGTTTTAAATAATATTTCAGTGCATGCTCCATTTATTGCACTACCTTTAAATAGAGGTCCATAGTTCCTGCTCTAAGTTACAGTTGTGTTAATAAATTAACATACGATTTTCATTTTGAATTCCCTCTTTAGACCAGCAGCACAAACTACTGAAGAGGATGCCTCTATGATTTACAGCACCGTTAACAAACACAGAGGACCTATAACTTGGAGAAAAGAGATGAGACCTTGATGATACACTGATATAGACATCCCCTGTCATTTTCAGTCAATCTAACAGTAAAGAAAGTGTATTATAACTGTAATCCCACTCAATGCTTTACATTGCCTTTAGAAAATGAATTGTGGACAAATTAAGATTGCAGTGAATACTTGTCATGCATGTCTAGATCTCTATATCGGAACAAAGTTATATTCAGAATTATCATGTCATATAGCACACATTTATTAGCCACGTAGTCTGCTATTACAGTTGTGTGTTCATTGTTACAGACGAGCAGATCGGCTGTCAGAATCAATTCATTTATAATCAGTCTCGTTATGAAAAAAGTTGCCGTTTTTATTGGCATGGCCAGCAAAATTGTTGCATGTTTTGTACTGTCTCTATAAATGTGGAAATGGCCACATATGTGTTTAATAGTGAAGTAATTAGCATTACATTTAATCTACATTTCTGGTTGTCAGTATATTACAGCCCTAAATCACATTAAATACGTTCTGAGGGAACTATTTTGTAAAACCGAAATATGTCAAATATGAACGTATGAGAGGTTCAATTACGTTTGTAGGGAACTAAATTGAACACTCGAATAACGTTCAATATGAACATTAGAAGATCATGACGTAGCATCTAAATAGCATAGTTTTTGCTAGGGCGGAGGTCGGGGATGGTGGACGGACGTATACATCCGCGACTTGAATGACAGTGTTCGCGAGTTCAAATCCAGACTGGAACTTTTTCTGTTTTGTTCTACAGACACGCGATTGTCGGTTTTTGTAATGTTAACCCTAACCTTAATTCTAACCTTAACCTCAGTAACGTCATATCTAACCTTAACCGTTAGTAACCTCATGCCTAACCTTAACCGTTAGTATCCTCCTACCTAACCTTAACTGTGAATGTTGCAATATAATTTCGAACGCTATGGA
>JACXGM010037655.1:0-11044 GCA_016801145.1 Umbra pygmaea
CACCTTCTCAGGTCTCAGGTTTCTCTGTTTATATTTAACACTTTGCACTATTTTATTACACTTTATTTAGCATTTCTTAAGTATTCTAATTTTGCACCTTAGTGTAACAGATAATTGTTAAGTGTTCATTGTGATTTTAGACTTATGTTTACATTTTAATTATTTGAGTGTTTTCCATGGTTGTGTTGACATTTCTGCCGATATAACTAAGGGGATTATAATCAGTGGAAGGTTAAATTTAAAATAAAAATGTTTAAATTTAATATTTTTTTCCTGCTCCTTATTCTAAATAGGTCATAAAACAGATCAATAATTATCGATATCGACCAATATGAAACACTTATATCGTGATAGAGTTTTTAGCCATATCGCCCAGCCCTACCGGGCGCATGGTCTAAAAGAGTTGTACTAGAGTTGGGCGATATGGAAATAATCTAATATCACGATATTGTTGACCAAATACCTCAATATTGATATTGCGGCGAATTTGTATGGTTGAGAATTACAAAGAAATTACACATTGAGATTTTTGATAAATAATGATTGATGTGTACATAATAACTAAGTGGGGTAAAGGCAAATAATAGAAAAGCTAGAACAGTCTGCTAAGTTCAAAAATTACACTCATGATTTTTGACCCTCGATTCGATACAAACCTTGATTCTTTTTTGGGGGGGCTGAGAAAAAAAAAACGATATTTTTCGTTAATAATATTTAAAAAACCTGTATAAACTGACCAAAGAACAATATTAACTATGCAAATTATTAACAATATACCTAAGTAAAATAAATGAATAGCCAAACCGATAACACTTATGTTGTCTTTGAAACTAAATACTGTTGAATGACAAACGGAACTGAACTCCATTCTGGAGATTAATCAGGCTAATCGGGCATGTTGAAAATCCTTCTTCACTCAAGTTCTCTTACATTTACAAAGTAAATTAAATGGCTTCTGTTTCACACTCGCGAACCGCAGTTCAAACTAATTAGAACTCCACAAGGCCTGGCTGTTCAGTCGGTAGAAAGAAATGTTCAAAAGTAATACATGGCTCCACACTGTTGGCGCAGTGCACTAATGAAACAAAACGAGAACGTGGACATTATCTGCTCAATAAGTGGGTCGTTATTTTCGTTGCTTTAAGGTACTGAGAGATGCGCAATTTAATACTGATCACAAGAAATATGTTTCAGTCAACAAAGCTGCAAGGACACAAATAAAATATTATAAACAATACTAACCAACAGACAAAGCTTATAAGGTAACTAACGCACAAAGTAGCTGCGTTGCTGTGAGGTAATCTCAAGGAGCTGCCGCAATCACCTGCTATTACTATAATCTGCCAGCAGTTGCTAACTAAATGTTGCTCAGAGCGCTTAGGGCTTCTTTCGATAAAACTCAATTGAACAAAAATAGCATGAATGTCGAATTTCTTTAAAACCTTAGAAAAAGAGATTTCAGACATTTTTATAGTCCTTAAATTCTGGAAAACAAAATTAAGATTAAGTATTTTTAATGATCTGCGGACACGTACTTTAACTAGCTCCACTTTTGCAGGTAGGCGTCACACATGATTGGAAATGTAGGCAGATGACATGTAATTGAAGGCTGCTTACAGGTAAAATTTAATTATTTATCCTCAACTAGTTTTGTGGTGTAGGTGTAAGTATTTTATAATGTTCACTTCAAATAATACTAATAGTAATTTAAAGATGTGGTTGCATTAGATCTGGACAGAAAGGATACTCTGAGAGTTGGAAGGAATTTGTCGCGATTCCGCCTTCTCAGACCGCGACACAGGTTCGTGGATCTGAGTGTCACGATTTCGGTTTCATATAACATATCGTTACAGCCCTACACGAGATCCATATAATATCGATATATTGCCCAGCCCTAGGTTGTACTGTGTGTCTTCATTAATTCATGGGTGTGTTTTGGGCGTAACATGCAATAAACCAATCAGAGATTCATCTCCCATTCCCTTTAAAAGCCAGGCGCTTTTTAAATAATAATATTTTATAAATATTTATAAAATAAATATTTTATTTGTAATCTTTTGCATGTTCGTGTGCTGCTGCGCTTCCCTCTGTGTGTGTAACAAGCATAGTGTGCACGTGCTGTGCATAAACCTAGGAACATTTTACTAATTTGCTCTTAAAATTACAATGACATGCTGCGCCATTGACTTTAGACCAGGTTTTTGTTGGTCACTTTCTGATGCCTCAAGATAGCACTACGCCAAGAATTATCCTGAACACACAACCCTGTTAGACCAGCATGCCCATGGGCGCAAATATGGGCGCAGGTGCATTTGCTATTTAAACAACGCAAGCGCCTGACAGGAAGCTGACAACTGCGTCGGTCTTAAACTAGCAAAGACACTTGCGTTAGGACTTTGCGCCGGGTGCAAGATAGGGCCCCTTAAGTTGCATTTGGGTGAGAGTTTTGGCCAGGGCTCACTGCGGCAACTCCTAAAGATTTTAAGGTTAGCGACCAGTTTACGTCCAATCACTATCTCGCTACCTGCTGTTTTAATCCCCACCACCCACTGATAGCGACTACCTCCTAAAGATTTCTGGCAATTCAACATGTTGAATCGTTTCGATGCCAGACGCTAGTCGCTAACTCTGAGCCAATCAGAGAGTGGGGGGAAAAAGGTCAACGAAAGTGGGAAAAGAAGGACCAGGGGGAGTGAAGAACGTCTAGAAGCGGAAGGAAAGAGGAATGTGTTTTCCCGGTAGCAACAAATGTGACGTGACAAAACTGTTTATGAGTTATTTGACAGCGAATTCGACGTCATCTGGACTTTACAGGTTAGTTTTAATTTACTAATTTAACTTTCAGCTTTGTATTTGCATCATCAATAGCTACATAACGTTATCTACATTAGCTAGTTAAATATTACTTGGGGATGGAAGGCTGATTAATAATACAGAAAGACGACGTGACGCGTTGTTTTATTACTACTCATTTAAAATGTGAACATGATAATTGGCTAGCTAGTCTGTAATTTGCATCAAAAACTGCTGTGTGGCTGTCAAGCAATGGAACCGATATAGAATAGTCAAAATGACAGTGTGATAATCGTGTATCTTCTCTACCTCAAATAATACTTTTTTTCAGTCGTGACCTATATTTAGTGAAGTTACTACATACACTATATGATGTCCATTTCTAGCTGGCTTTGTTTAGAATGTTCTGGCTTCCGTGGATGCTGTGTAACTAGCTAGTATTTGTTTTCTTTGCTTATAAAATCACTTTTTTTACTCTATACTGTAACTGATAATTTAGCGGGGAGCTGCAGGCCAAGTGGAAGACACTGAGGACCCAGTACACCAGTGCAAAAAAGGCAGCACCTTCAGAAAAGATCTTCATTCTTCAGAGACTGGATTTTCAGCGTCACCATTGTAGACGCAGAGCCTCTGTCTCCAATATGGACTCCCAGGTACTTAAACGTCAGATTTATCTACCATTTCCATTGATGAAGAATTAATACAGACACAAAAGATGTACATGGTTAACATTGCACTTCTCCCACACTCTTTAAGATCCAGTTTACTTAACAACAACCAGTGCACTTGTTATTAAATCATTTTTTCTCTTGTTTAGTTGACTGTTGATGATGACAGTTATTTATAACCAACCAAGTGGGATACCCTAATCTGTCTGAGCCCTGGGATCAACCTCCAAAACAGCAGTGTCCCAGCTACAGTCAGCAAAGCCTCCCTAGGTCAGCTTCACCTAGAGCATTACAAAGTACCAGCACCAGTGAGCAGAGCCTGTGTCTGACCGGAAGATCATGTAGTTGCAAGAGAAGGGGCACCCAAGTAAAAAAGTAGCATATATTTAAATTATACTCCGGTATTATATTTCTAGTACACTTCTTCAATATATTTTTGAATATTTTAAGTATACTTTCAAAATATACATGCCAAAATGATATATTAGAACTATATTTAGGATGAATAAAGTACATTTCAAATACAATTAGGTATACTTTTTTTTGCTTGGGCAGGTACATTGAGCACAGCAATGACTACATTCAGGTTGGAGACACAAAAGCCAGCATTCTTTACATCAACCAGGTGCTGTCCCAGTTTTCCAGCAGATACACTGCCCTTATGCTGTGGCTTAAATCAATTGTCTGAGATTGCAACCTGGACTGAGGAAATCATGGATGAATTTTGAAGCAACAAAAAGGATGATCAGGTGTAGTGCCAGCAGCCAGTGTACAGACTGCTACCCTGATCTGAGCACTAGTTCAGTTTTTTGTCATTGATTATATTTTTATGCATGTTTGCTTGATTTTCACCTTTTACATTGTCAGTTTACACTGTTGTTCTCTAAATAGAATCCACCTGTGTGTAATCAAGTCTCTGTATAAATGCACCTGCTCTGTGATAGTCTCAGAGGACCGTTGAAAGCACAGAGAGCATAATGAAGAACAAGGAACACACCAGGCAGGTCTGAGATACTGTTGTGGAGAAGTTTAAAGCCGGATTTGGATACAGAAAGATTTCCAAAACTTTAAACATCCCAAGGAGCACTGTGCAAGCAATAATATTGAAATGGAAGGAGTATCAGACCACTGCAAATCTACCAAGACCCGGCCATCCCTCTAAACTTTCAGCTCATACAAGGAGAAGACTGATCAGAGATGCAGCCAAGAGGCCCATGATCACTCTGGAAGAACTACAGAGATCTACAGCTGAGGTGGGCGAGTGTGTCCATAGGACAACAATCAGTCGTATACTGCACAAATCTGGCCATTATGGAAGAGTGGCAAGAATTAAGCCAAAAGAAAGATATCCATAAAAAGTGTTGTTTAAAATTTGCCACCTGGGAGACACGCCAAACAAGTGGAAGAACGTGCTCTGGTCAGATGAAACCAAAATTGAACTTTTTGGCAACAATGCAAAACGTTATGTTTGGCGTAAAAGCAACACAGCTCATCACCCTGAACCCACCATCCCCACTGTCAAACATGGTGATGGCAACATCATGGTTTGGGCCTGCTTTTCTTCAGCAGGGACAGGGAAGATGGCTAAAATTGATGGGAAGATGGATGGAGCCAAATACAGGACCATTCTGGAAGAAAACCTGATGGAGTCTGCAAAAGACTTGAGACTGGGATGGAGATTTGTCTTCCATCAAGACAATGATCCAAAACATAAAGCAACATCTACAATGGAATGGTTCACAAATAAACATATCCAGGTGTTAGAATGGCCAAGTCAAAGTCCAGACCTGAATCCAATCGAGAATTTGTGGAAAGAACTGAAAACTGCTGTATACAAACGCTCTCCATCCAACCTCACTAAGGCAAAAAGGAATGGGCAAAAATTTCAGTCTCTCGATGTGCAAAACTGATAGAGACATACCCCAAGCGACTTACAGCTGTAATCGCAGCAAAAAGTGGCGCTACAAAGTATTAACTTAAGGGGGCTGAATAATTTTGCACGCCCAATTTTTTAGTTGTTTATTTGTAAAAAAAGTTTGAAATATCCAATAAATTTCATTCCACTTCATGATTGTGTCCCACTTGTTGTTAATTCTTCACAAAAAATTACAGTTTCATATCTTTATATGTTTGAAGCCTGAAATGTGGCAAAAGGTCAAAAATTTCAAGGGGGCCGAATACTTTCGCAAGGCACTGTATATATATTACTTATCATTGTATGTTAAAGGTGTTGTAGGTTTGAGGTTAACTTGAATACTTTTTCATTTGCAAAATAAAAACACTCCTGCCAGGAGATTGAAACAACACACAGCTAGACTAGTTTACATAGCTGAATTCTGTTTACTCACATTTTGAAATCACACAAATGGTGTTCACTTACAGGCTACCTGTCTATCAGTATCTATTGTGTTCCACTGAGAATGTCTGACATGAAGTAACTGCAGTGTGTCTCTCTGTTGCTTGGCTCTCACTGCCGTGTTAGTCGTAGATGGCAAAGATGCTTGCGGCAGAGGAGGGTCTTCTCTCGATTTTTCTGGGATATGTTCATGATTAGATCCTTCTCTGTCAACAATAACCTGTGTGAATCGGTCCATACACTCAGTCCTTAGGAAGTTGTGTAGACCACAGCAAGCAAAAACAACTTCCTCCACTCTCTTGGGATGGAGTTTGATGGTATCCACCAAATACCCCACCACCCAAAACCTGTCAATTGCATCCAAAAACATACAGGAACCTGTAATTGCTTGCCACCAGAGCCATTAACACAATGAAGAAGTTGTGCTTTTAGTTTAAGAACATCGATCCAGACTGGGGTGGAGAGTGAATAGTAATGTGTCACACAGTTATGGAATCCACATGCTACCTTCTGCCACTCTTCAACTGTGTCTGGGCACTGAAACATCAGAAATCACATCCAAAAAACAGACAACATATTGCTTAACATTATGCTTGACATACAGCTCTGGAAAAATGAATAGACCACTACAAATTTGTCTTAAAACTATTAGTATTGCTACATCAAATACAAACTCTTGGTTTCAACTCAGTTCGTTAACCCTGCTAGTGAAATACCCCCCTTGTCAGTAAGTTTATTAAACTTTTTTACCTAAACACATACCTATCAATATTAAAACCAGAGATACTGAGGATTTCGCTGTGTCTCTTTATTCTTTCCAGAGCTGTATGTCCAGATTAAAATGAACGCATGCATATAAAACCACGTTCTGAAAACCTGTGCACCTTTTGCTATGACAATTTGTCATTCCCAGTGTCTAATGTACTCGATGCACCCTATTGGATGTGGTGAGTACAGTATTTGGTATAAGGACATTTAAAACATTACCAGGCAAACAATTTCTTAATGTTTCAATATAACAAAATTCATTTTTATGATGGAACATAACGTTTGTATATCGTTAGCAAATAAATGAATGCTACAGCTTTTTAGTAATTTTCTAAAAACATGACGTTAACTTACCCGTTGCCAAAAAAGTGCAGCATTATCAGCCATCTCCCATCGCAATGCACGTCCAGGGCCCGTATTAATCAAGCTTCTCAAAGTGCAATTTTAGTCTTAAGTGCTGAGAATTGACAAAATGTACTCCTACTCTCAAACTTAAGTGTAAAAGCAAGTTATCAAATTTCTCAAAGCTAAGAATCACTCTTACTCTCCCAGCTATTTAAGACTGCTCCAGAGGTCTCTCAAGTGGTTAGGAGTTGCCAGTAGGGGCTTGTGATGGTGTAGACTGAGATGTGCGCAAATCTTTTAGGAGAGGATGAATGTTTTTTTAATTGTTTGACGCCACTTAATTAATTAAAAACTGTATTGTTTGGACAGAGAAGGCATCATCTTCGTCAGCGACTGAGTGAGGTACGTCATTTCACCAGTGACATTTATGCAGCAATTCATTTTCAGATTAATTGAAGGTGGCGATTATGCTTTGTTTGCATCGCAATGCTGATGATTTGGCCTATCACAACCATCAATAAGCCGAATTGTAATGGAAACAATTATTGCACTTACAGCTCAACACACTGTCACGCGTTTCACTGACTTCCCAACAACACCCCGCATAATCCAACAGAAGCAAACACAATTCATGCAAATAGCCGGCTTCCCAAGAGTAGTAGGTGCAATGGATGGCACTTATATAAAGATCAATGCTCCCAGCATCAACGAGAATGTCTATATGAATAAGAAGCGGTACCACAGCATCAACGCACAAGTTGAGTTTGATGCAGACTACAACATTTTGGATGTGGTACCCAAATGGCCTGGGTCTACCCATGATGCGCGATATTGAATGAAAATGGCCCGAAGAAGCTGTTTGAAAGGCACTTTCTGCCGACAGAGGATACCCGTTCGTGGCTGCTCACCCCTTTCCATATGCCACTGACAGAAGCCCAAATGAACTACAGGTAGCCTTTTTGTAAGCTATTTATTCACAATTGTTTCATAGTTTATTAATAGTACACTGGATCCTAATATAGGCAATATATAATATATCCCTTCACACGGCACATCGTATCACACGAAGTGTGGTGGAGAGGGATTGGGCAGTGGAATCGCAGATTCCCTATACTCCACTCAGAAATTCAACAACAGCAAGCAGTGTTTTTTATTCTCTCCAGTTCGGTTATCTTTTGGAATCCATGGTGGCTATGATTACATAATTAACTCTAGGCTATATATACACAGGTCAGTTAACAGCACACTCGTTTGAAAGATTTAATTGAGAAATAGTGGAAAACGTGTTGGAAATCTTTTTTGATCTTTAATTTACAATGTGTATATCATAATGGATTCTCTTGAAAATTCTTTATTGTCAAATGTTTGTTGAATGTCAACTCCTCTTATGAATGTCACCATTGAATGTGAATTTATCTGAGAATATTCTTAAACAAGTACATCTACTCAGTGATTTGATCTTGCCTATGTCGTCATTCAAAATCCCAATTGCGGCACAGCAAAGTGTCGTGAATCAGCTCTAAGACTGACACTTAAGATTTTGTCCTAAACTTCACTAAAAGTAGGACTGAGATATTTGATAACTAACTTTAAAGCGCAGCTTTGAGCCAAGAATTTTCTTACTCTTAAGTCAAGTCTTAGCAGTGTTCTTAAGAGTAATTCTAAGAAGCTTGATAAATACGGGCCCTGATGTACCTTTTCTCTACGGGTTCTGAGGTAGCTACTTTAACAGGAGGGTCTTGTGTTTATTTTATGAATGTGTTTGCATCTGCGATCTAGTGGGCAGGAGAACTAGCGCATGTGCAAAACAAAAAGTCGGTAGTGTCTGGAAAACAATTGCAGCAGTGTGAACACAGACTAGACGTAAGAACTTGCTACCTCCCACAGAGGTGCTAAATGCTTTCGCGAAAAAGTTGCAAAGGATCGCCAGGAGCTGCTGCAGTGAACAGGAGCCATTACGCTTTAATGCTAATTGGTGAAGTATTTCTTTAAGACTGTTGTGTGCCATATTTGAAGTTGCCAGCAGATGTCACTGTCAAATAAAGGGTTCGAGCGTTTCAAAAGCCTCGACTCAAATGTTTAAATTGTCTCTGTTTTAAAAAGCCTCGTTTTGCCCATCACTAATTCAGATCCCTCTACGTTTTACATAAACAAGTACAACTATTTATATCAGAGGGCACAACTGTAAAAGAGACGCTGGTCTCAGCTTGTTTTCCCTGTACTCAAAGGTAATAAATGTGTCCAATAGATATGAAACGTTTCGCACGAAATGAATACACCCTCGCTAACACGCGAATAACTGCCTTGTATACATTAAGTCAATATACCGTAGTACAATAGTGGAATGATTCAATAGCCTTCCTAGTTTCAATAGCTAAACTCACTGTAATGTCCATTGTAATAAAGCTATAGCTAGCTTCAGGTTTCAACCTAGTATCTATCTAGGTAGTAATCAAGATTGATGATGCTAGCAACGTTGTAAACTTATTTAGCTTGTTAACTCCATGACACAAGTTCAAGAGAGGCTGTTGTTGTCTAATGTTATTCGGTTATTCTCAAGCTGTATTTAGTGCTTAGCTAGCTACAAGACTCAGAGCCAGACATCTGAGAATGTAAACTAGCCAGCCCCCTCGAAACTGGAGCTGTGAACTTACCCCATTCTCATTTTAGACCCCGACTGCAAGCCTCCTCCTGGTACTGGAGGTCTGGAGGCTAACAAATTCAAATGCAACTGTTTCTCCATACAGTCAAACGCGGGGCCAAGGCCGTTCAGTCAACAACCAGATCTTCCCCTCCTTCGAACCATACGATTTCCTTCCAGAACCAAATATCAATTTCGCAGCTATAAATTGAAAACTGCAAATTCAGATCTACACTACACAACCCGCTTGCTTCATTGCATTCTGGGAAATATATGCACAAAGCTACACCATTCTCAACTAAACCTTCGAGATACAGTCATAAAAAAACTGCATTTCCCAGAAACAGGTATGTGACTAAAAGTACATCGTAGTACCTTGGTTAAAGATTACGTAATCCTTTAGTGTTTATTTTTTAGAAGGAACATTTTGAAAATTAATATCCCAGAAAGATTTCACGATTATTGGCAGCTCTACATTTAGGACTTTGTGCACCCTGTCCTTGCCATGATGGAAGTAGTGAGTCATCTATAATATTTTACGAGGGAGACCATTCTTGCATGCATCACCACATCCTTCATGTACTGTAGTCCCAAATTTATTTTAAAGCGCTTTTTACAACAGCAGTTGTCACAAAGTGCTTTGACAGACATCCAGCCTAAAACCCGCAAAAGAGCTAGCAACAAGTGATGCACACTGGCTAGGTAATTCTCCCTAGTATGTGGAACCTTTGAAGAAACATATAGAGGGGCTGGACTTCTAGCTGTACCAGGTGGGAAATTTGAAATGTGTGTGTAATGGTGATAAAGATATGGTCATTTTGAATACAGAGTATGGGAATATAAAAATGTGAAGATTTAAAAATATGGTAATTCATTGAAATGCTGTCATTCATTGCACTGCGGGATAATAAGGTAAAAGTAATTAAGATATTAATGAGGTAAAATGCACTATGATTAATCGATCGGTAATTTATTGCTTTGACTTTGAACTCTGACCGTTATGTAAAAGAGGCTAAAAGGAAGTGTGTAAATGTACCTGTCTAATTTACTTTAAGATTTTTGGGAAAATGCACTTGATTTTACATTTTGCTGTATTTATTTATTTCCCTAAGTTTCCATTTGATTCCCGTTTTAAGCTCCAGTTGTGAATACTAATCTGTTTTTGATTGTTAATGCCTTGTTCAAACTGTAGGGGAACGTGTGGCTTACGTTCGTTCATTACAACATTGGACTTGACTAAGCTACATCGTGTCCGTGTTTCACTTTCTATTTTCCCCCTTTACAGGTAACAGCAAAGGTTGTGATGTGTTTTATTCATGTATATATGTTTTCATACGGTAATTAACATGCAGTGAGTAAAATATTAGTTACTGTGGTAATTTAAGCATGTGAATTTAGCAGTCTATGGAAAAGTTTTGTTCTATTTTAGCCTGCATGCTAGCTGAGCCACGTGAGCGGGGTGAAAGCGAGGTA
>JACXGM010037656.1:0-11044 GCA_016801145.1 Umbra pygmaea
TCGATAAGTCTGAATAGAACACATCCCAGCTGCTGCGAAATCAACGACGTCGACACAACAAACTAACAAGGAACGATGCTTCTAACCACAGGTCAGGAGCTGTCGTTCTAACCACACAAGTCTGCGATGCAGTTTGCGAATGTTCGTTTGAACTATGGTTTCGGGAAACACCAAATCGTTGGACTATGTTAGTAATGACAGAACTTGCAACCATAGTTGGCTAACGATGCTTTCGGGAAACGCACTCCAGATTCGTTCAGCATTTAACTAGAATTCGTAGCATCTTTGGAGAGACACTGGTTGACGGCATCTGTCTTTTCTAGCAAATTATTTAGAAATGAACAGCAAAGTTCATCTGAAGCTAGAGCAGCCTGAGATGGGGGTTTGGTAAGTATATTTATTGTGTTAAATAATGCTTTTGGCCTTTTACTTGATTTGTTAATTGTGGCAGATAAAAAAACTAGGGGGTGAGAGTGGGCTATCATACATCAACGGCCCTTAGTCTCAGCACCGGATCCCCACAGGGCTGTGTATTGAGCCCACTGTGTAACACTCTCTACACGCACGACTGCACCTCCACCCATCACAATAACATCATAGTGAAGTTTGCGGACGACACTACAGTGCTCATCACTGGAGCAGACAAATCAGCACACAGAGAGGAGGTTAAACATCTGTCGGTGTGGTGTAGGGAGAATAACCTTCTCCTCAATACTGTAAAGACCAAGGAGCTGGTGATTGATTACAGGAGGGAAAAGACTGACATCACACCACTCATCGTCATCGGGGATAGGGTGGAGCAGGTGTCGGACTTCTGTTTTCTGGGTGTGTACATTGAGGAGGGTCTGACATGGAGCATAAACAGTGTGAAGGTGCTAAGAAAGGACCAACAACGTTTGCATATCCTGAGGGTTCTCAGGAGAAATGACATCACTCAGAGACTGCTGTTGTCCTTTTACAGGTGCTCCATAGAATCTATCTTAACATACTGTGTGTGGTTTAATAGCTGCACAGTAGCCCAGAAAAAGGCTCTCCAACGGGTCATTAACATGGCCCAGAAGATAGACGGTTGTCCCCTCCCTACAATGGCTGACCTTCACAGTGCTCGCTGTGCCAAAAAAGCTCAGAGCATTATTATAGACACTTTTCATCCTGGTCACTCCTTGTTTGAACTGGCAGTTCATCTGGCAGACGATACAGGACAATCAAATCAAGAACAAATAGACTAAAAAACAGTTGTTATCCAACAGCAATAACCACCCTTAATGCCAAAAAAACATTCATAAAATAACACTATATGGTTAGTTTTTTTATATTTTTTTATATTTTTTTTATTGATGCACCAACTCTTTGGCACTTTTAAATGTCATTGTACTGGTTACAATGACAATAAAGGATTACTACTTACTACTACTAGAACGAGCCAAGTTGAGGTGCATTATATTGAATTCATATCGGTCATCAGCTAAGGCTGATGAAAAAAAAGTCAGCATCGGAACTAAAAAATCCACTAGTCTTTAACTTGAATAAAAAATTAAGCATAGCAGGTACTATGCACCTGAACATGGATTCACATATATTTTACAGGATATCAGCAGAGAGGAAGCTCAAGAGGACCAGCCTGAGCAAGTCCTGAGGATCTATGTCTTCCACACAAGTGAAGAAGATGAAGGTGCATCTGAAACTGATGTGTTGATTGTTATTGAAGGGACTGTGGTACTTGACAACAGTTCCTGAACTTTTCCATGTGCCTATAAATGGCTTCCTCAAAACCATTTTAAACGCCCTAAGATGAAATTTCTGTCATCATCTACTCACCCCGATGCCGATAGAAGGACCGAAGTTGTCAACATTCATGCTATTCTGGGAGTTTGCCGAGATGTTTATTTCTCACAAAACTGCAGTGAACTGCAACTTGGCTTCAACCATCCCAAAAATGTCATGAATCAAAAAATGTCTCCATACAAACTGGAATGAAATAGGATTGTATTTGTCACACCTTCTCTGCGCCGTTAAGAGGTGTTGGGGCTGACGTGTTATGTGGCACAAACGCCCCACTGTGTGTATATATACTCCCTCTGGTTCCCCATGTTTTTGTGAATTGTGTGTTCACCTGTTCATATTTCTCCAGTGACAGCATTATTGTAATCCTGTGCACATTGCACACATTCCTCTGTATTGCTCTACATTCTATTTTAATTCTTATTTAGCAACAATAACTCTGCATGTGCTTCCAGCCTCTCGTCACTCGCTTAAATTTGTGACAGAGTGAATGACCATAAATCGAAGCAAGTGTTACCTATTCCATTGTTATTGCCATGCTGCTTTGCATACCAACTTATCTACCACAGTAATGTAAACCTTATTTGCACAAACTGTACATATACCTCAAAATCTATACTCTTGAGTATCAGCATTAATTAGTTTATATTTAAAATGTGTACTTCATCTGACCATTCTTCCTACCAAAAAACCTCAATTTCTGTCAGGTTGGATGGGGACCGTTGATGAACAGCAATTTTCAAGTCCGTCCAGAGATTCTCAATAGGATTGAGGTCTGGGCTTTAGCTTGGCCATTTTAAGACATAAAGGTCATTGGTTTTAAACCACTCCAATGTGGCCCTGGCTGTGTGTTTAGGGTCATTATCCTGCTGGAAGGTGTTACAGTTGTCCCATGCAGTGGTGTAAATTAACTAAGTATTAATACTTTGTTACTGTACTTAAGTATTTTTTTGTGTATCTGTACTTTACTTGAATATGTATCTGTCTGCCAACTTTGTACTTTTACTTCACTACATTTTATTACAAAAATTGATACTTTTACTTCTTTACATTTTCCAAAACAAAGTCGTTACTCGCTACAAAATTAAAATTAATCGTATTAGAGGAAATGCCCAAACAAATGATTTACTAATATCTCCGTTAAGTCGTTATCCAATCGCTTTAGCCATGAATTTAATATTGATTATTAAAATCAACATGAAACCCCACCCACCAAGACCTGTAGTGTCGTCCCAAGTATACGGAAGTATAAGCTTATTTATAAACTCTAAATTCTTTCAGTGGTCACGATTGGTTACAGCTTTTCCCCTCATTTAAGTATAAGTGATATGTTTTCCCTAAAGATACTGTTAGCATCCAAGCAGTTCAGTGGTGGTGTACGCTACAGTTTATCAATTAGCTTACAAAATTGTAGATTATCCACATTTTAAGCGCAGCTGTGTGGATGGCGGGAGCGATGCATGAATATTCCATAAACTGAAAATGTGCAGCGCGCATTGGAACAGCCTGCGCCAATCAGAGTGACATGTCGAGAGAAAAAAATCTGCCCGACTGAACCCAGTACGTAGTCAATCCCTTTTTCCATCCCGGAGTCACCCATGAAGGTAGTATCTACTTGCTAACTTGCCAAGCAGCCTGCAGTTAATTTTAGGTTGGCCAAAGTGAAACAATGCATTTGTTAGCTTACCAGCAGTCAGCTGAATATCACAGACCTAATAATGTTGTCAAGTGGCAATACATTGTTTGGCTTCACATCATAATGTATTAGCATTAAATGTAATATTAGATTTGTGTTCCATGATTAGGATGTTAGATTATGAAGGGTTATGCTGAAAACCATCCTTTAAAAAAACTTAGCCTTTTTGATAACTGTGTTTCTGTATGTTTGGTATTATGCCTATTGTGGACAACAAGTTTATCAGGCAACATATTCAGGGAAATTGGGAATTATATTACCTCAGATATACTATACTACTATAGTACTGTAAGGCATAATTGAATTTCCCTATTTTATTGATTTGCTTATTGCTGATAAGCAATTTAATTTGGTCCAAAATTGTATTGTGAAATACTTTACATTAGATTGTGGCATGTTAATGTTAATAAATAAAAAATCATATGAAACATTAATGAAATAATATACTTGTAGACTTCATTGTTCAACTAAGTACAACTTAAATCATTATATGTCATTTATGATAGCCTGTGACAACACTATGTTGTCACAGGCTATCATAATATAATGATGTTATAGGTCAACTAAATAATCAAAATAATAACAATTCTCAAATAGTCTGTGTCACAATTGCAATTTTTTTGTTTGTGTGCCTTTGTTTTTCTCATTTCAGCACATGCAGTTTAAAAGTTCTGTGAATGGCCATGCCCTCCGAGATGTGTTTACAAAGTATAGCTGTAGCCCCGAACTATCAGATCAGATTCACTAATGACTGATGTGTTGATTAATAGTTGAATCCGGTGTGCTCACTCAGTTATAGTTTAAGTACATGGACTGGCTGGTGGTACCGAAGATGTTTGAGAACCACTGTCCTACAAAGGTTTACCCAAACATTTGGGTTCAGATTATGGCCTGACTACTTTGAAACTAAAACATATAGTATATAGGTACTGTATCACAAGTTAAAGTTCAAAGTGATGGTTCATGTTAAATGTAATGTAGTTAAATAAATAAAGCTTGGCGCGAGAAAGAAAACAATTTCTGTATTTTTTGTACTTTTTACTTTTGATACTTTTGAGTACATTTTAACACCAGATAAATACTTTTGATACTTAAGTACATTTAAGATGAGCTACTTTAAGACTTTTACTTAAGTAGTTTTCTTATGGGTGACTTTTACTTGTACTAAAGTCACTTTTAAGATTGATATCTGTACTTTTACTTAAGTATGGAATTCAAGTACTTTTTACACCACTGGTCCCATGGATGATTTCTCCCATCTTAACTGCAGATCTCTCCAGCTCCTTCAGATTTACAGTTGCCACCCATGTTTTCTTTTCCGACTAACGCCCTCCTTACCCGGTCACTGAGGTTTGGTGGCTACTGTGACATAACTATCATTTCCATTTTTTATAATGGATTTAACAGTGCTCCGGGGAATGTTCATAGTTTAGGATATTTGTTTAACTTGTTTGACAGCTCTATTTATTTTGAGATCATGTGACTCTAATTGCACACAGGTGGACTGCATTCACCTAATTATCTGAGTTCTGAGGGCAATTGGATCCACCAGAACTTATTTAAGGGTTTCATAACAAGGGGGTGAAAGCATATGTAACCAACAAATATCCGTTTTTTATTTAAAACGTGTGTCACAAAATATAGTTTGCACCTACAAAGTGTTCGGTATGTTCTGTAAAACAAATGATTATAATCCCAACCAAATAGTTTTTCATCCCAGTTTGTCACACTACAAAATGTGGAAATCCAAGTACTTATTTAAGGCACTGTACTGCTGAAAACAAAGGTAATGATCTGACTGATCATGCAGCTAAAACAGCTGCTTAGTGAACTCTAACGCCCCTTAGGTTCATCAGTACACCTGCACACTGCCGAGCCTGTTCCAGACAGTCTCTATTAAGTCTGAGTGTAGGGACCACTCGTCCACCCGAGGGCCCCCCCTTGACGTGAGGTCAGCGCACATATTCAGCCGTGTGGGAATATGGGATGCAACGGCCAAAAGGCCAAAAATGTATCTGCTTCCAACCTCATAAACCGACCACCAGCATGTGCGTGGCAAGGGGATTACCCCTCCCAGTCAATTTGTGTAGGCCACTCAGAGTAAAACAAGAGAATGGGTGAATGGCAAACTGAGCTATCAGATTGAGGATGAAAACACAAAAAAAATCCCTTTCGGCTCTCACCGCCACTAATTCCCCCCACCCCTGAGGTAGAAAAGAACAGGGGGGAGGGCTGCCCTCGAGAGGGTGGAAGGGAAAAACTCTGGTTTAGATAGAGAAACTAAATCATTAGTGTTAGAGAGGTCAGGAAAAAAAGGAGGGGGGGAAATCACAACCACCTAGATAATTCCAATTTCCTCTATCTCGATCTGGCAGTGGAGAAGGAGAACTCCTTCAAGCTGCTCTATCTAGCGAGTGACTGGGGGGAGCGGCTAGCCCCTCCTCTCTCTTTTCACAGATGCCTGCAGGCAAGGGAAAAGGGCCTTTGACAAACAGAAAAAAGTAGATACTTTACCGCTCTCATGTGTCTACCTGGCAGCAACTTGCTCCTAACCAAGTTAGCAAGGGGAAAGTTGCCCTGGGCAAGGACCCAGGCCTGTTCGTCTCACCCTGGAGCTCAGGCAGAGATTCATGAATAGTGAATCTAATGGTGAATAAACAGCAGAGTGCGGCTCTGGATGACTGGGGCAAAGACGACAGCACCTCAGACCTTTAATAATGAGTTTAAGTGAGTAAAGACTCACAATCATGTATAAGGGGCGCTCTCCGAAAAAGGGAGACTGTCACAATAAGAGAAGGTGGAACCCCAACATCGCTAATTTTGCTTTGCTCAGATTATGTTCTGTACTCGTGGAGACCACAGAGTCAGATTAAGCGTATAGGCAACGTTGTGATCACAAACACCGTCCCCCGCTACTCTCAGAGAGAGGGAGACCATCACAATGCGAAAAGGGGGAGACTCCAGGTCCAACTTGATTCACCGGGTCCAATTGAGTCTGGCCAACCACCATTGTGTTTTGCGCATGTGTAGCAGGCCTAAACGGCACTAACCACATGAGCAGCCAACGTCAGGCCCAACAATGACATGACGCGCTTCGCTGACACTACCCAAGCGCGTAAGAGGGCGAGTCACCTATCCTGAGACAGGCACGCCGTTATAATGGTCAAATTCAACTGGAGGCCCAGATAAATTACCTCCTGAGAAGACCATGGTGTGATCTTTTCCAAATTCTGAGCAAAACCCCTGGCCATTAGGTGTTCCATTGTCTCCGCTGTGTGAGCCTAAATGGAATCAGCAGGTCGTCTATGTAGGCAAAACACTGATGCCTCTCCTCAGCGGGGCTAATGTGCCATCTCCAATATTATGGAGAAAAACCCGGGAGCCAGTACGTAACCTCCTGTATTTGTAGCATTTCTACTGAAAGCAGAAAGAGGGGGATTCCAGTGTCCCTGAGCGATAGGTATGTGAGAGGACGTTTCTATTAGAATTATGCTTGCGAAGAAGTTGCCCTGCTGTCCACGCTTCATACATGTTTCATAGTCAGCATGCAAAAAATGAGACATTTAGGGATCGTAAATCCAAAAACGTGGGAGGTCACATTCCTCCCGTTTCCATAGAAACAAGGAATAAGGGAGTAAAAAAAAACCTCTCCTCATCCCTGGGAGGGACCAGCGAAATCACTGTCTTCTGTAACAACTACAAAACTTTGCCCCTAGGGAAGCCTGTTGTAACGGTGACGTCACACAGATTTCCCTGATTCCCAGGAAGCATTGGTCTCCCATCCGACCGACCAAGCCTGACCCTGCTTAGCATTAAAAGCAAACCAGCAGTGGAATATAGGGAACTATTCTGCTGGAAAGGGCCTTTCCCAAACTGTTGCCACAAAGTTGGAAGTACTCAATTGTTTAAGCTGTCTGTGTATCCCATAGCATTAAGATGACACTTCACTGAAACCAAGGGCCTACTAAAACACATCCACTCCTCTTATCTTTGTATCTTCACTCAAACATTTATTCATTGTACTAACTCTACCAAGGGATGGAAGAAAAAAATCTATATATAGCTATATTAATTTAGCAAATTTTAAAAAGCTATTTGTAGAATTAAAGCTTTCGGAAGAAGGTCACAAGGAAAGATAAAGAATTTATTTTTTCAATCAGCAAATTTCTACACAGTGCACGTTCAAAATTGATTCTCAAATCCTAAAATAGATACTTTTATTTGTATGTTCTTTGTTAGTTAAGCGGTGCAGATTAAATTATCTTTTACACATTCTGGATTGTCACAACAAAATAGACAACTCCGGAAAAAAATCAATTTATGTACTTTGGTAAAATGAACATTTTTGTTTCATTATTTAACCCAAATTCCCCAAAAATATATACCGGTAGTTTTTCGCAGCAGTTATTTGCAAAAAATGACAACTGGTCAAAATAACAAAAAGATTCAAGAAAATAAGTTCATATTCCTTTTTCAAAAAACTACTTAGGAAGAAATCAGAAATCAATATTTTATGGAATAATAATCAGAATAATTATAATAACTTTTTTTACCAGACATGTTGACTGACAACATAATCTCATTTACAGCAATGGCCTGGAGAGAAGTGAATGACCAAATTGAAAGCTAGGGATGATTAGGTTGCCTTTCTTTTGAAAAAAATAAAAAATAAATTGTATTCAACCTTTATTTTCTAGGTAAGCATGTTGAGAATAGTTTCTCATTTGAATCGGCAACCTGGCCAAGATAAAGCGCCGAAGACATAAAAGTTACAAATGAATTACATGACAATGAAGTACAGAATAAAAATAATAAAAACAGGATTGCAGTGTGCAGATATTCAGAATAAACAATGAAGCATTTTTACAGGTAGTGCAACAAATGTCAGCATATGGAGGTAGATATTTGGTAAGTAGAGTGGCGTGGCATTATACTATACATTCTGTGGAAAAGTAGGGACTGAGATAGAGAGGTAGATTTATCGGAATACAAAGTGGCAGGTGTGCGGGTGAGAGAGTGCAAAACATATTAACAGCCAAAAAGAGGGGGTGGAGTCAACATATACATTGGTCTGACAGTAGATTTGATAGTAGTACTTTAAATAGAGTTAAAGAAACAGTGGATTCAAGCTTCAAGGATTTTTGCAGTATGTTCCAATCATTAGCGTCAGAGAACTGGAAGGAGAGGAGGCCAAAGGAGGTGCAGGCTTTTGTGGCAATCAGAGAGATAAACCTGCTTAAACGCAGATTAAGGGCATTTTCACACATACCTCATTTGGTCCGCACCAAAATTGCAGTTGTGAAAGGTGCCTCAGACCACGGTTCGGATCAAAAGACCAAATTTTGGTCCGATCAAAAAGGTGGTCTCTGTCTGGTCCAAACTGAAACATGGTTCGGTTTGTTTGCAGTATGAAAACGCTAGTTGGATAGTCCGGAATTTCGGACCAATTACAGGAAGCACGCCCGTCTACTCACCAGTCAAAGGGAGACGCAACACATGTATGTGGTGACGACATATCGTAGGTACGTCATGGAAAGTTCTTTAGTGCGCTAGCAAAATCAACCAAAAAGAACGGGATCAAATGTATACAATGTAATTAAACACGAACATTGGTTTGGACCTTGGTCCGAAATTTTACGTGTGAAAACGCCCTAAGAGAGGTTGATGTTCTGGAGATTAATGATCTTAGGTAAGGTGGGGTTTTGCCTAGTAGACAATATTAATTAAGATGTTACCAGTGTGTTTGTCACCGGGTGTGTAGTGGAGGCAATCCAACTAGGTGGTGTATGGAGCATTGGTGACAAAGAGAATGGCGCTGTGGTATACAATATCTAATTTTCTAAGGACAGAGATTGATGTAGATCTGTAAATTACATCACCAAAGTCTAGTATTGAGATGATGGTCATTTTCACAAGGGCAAGTTTGGCTGGAAAGGTGAATGAGACTTTATTACGAAATAGGAAGCCAATCCTGGATTTAATTTTTGAGTGAAGCTGGTTGATGTGGGTCTGGAAGGAGAGTGAAGAGTCTAACCATACCCCTAGGTATTTGTAGTTGTCTACATATTCTAATACAGACTCATCAAGGGTGGTGATGCTTGTTGGGCAGGCAGATGCAAATTGTGATTGGTTGAAGAGCATACATTCAGTTTTACTAGAATTTACATGAAATCCAAGATGGCTTAGGGTGCAAGTTGTGTTTTCGTCCAGTCCTGTGTATATACCCCCTTTTGTCTTCTTATCTTTATCTTTTGCTTTCTAATTTAATCTTTCTTTACAATCGCTCCTTCCTAATTCATCACCGATACTTTCTGGTGAACCACACCACCCACGGGAACTTTTTCTGCAGTTATCAACCCATCTGGATCCCCGGTAGATAGCTAGCTATCCGTCTGTTGTTAGCTACCTACCACCCATTACAGCTAGCTAGCTAGCTGCTGCTGGCTAGCCCACATTGGCTAAGCTACATCAAACTAAGCCAATACCAACAACACAGAGCCTCCGGAATCCAATGCAGAATTGAGAACGACCAACCTCTCAGCTGTCCGAAGACACAAATTCATCCAAGGATTCCCAACAATGCCGCCCTGGAGTTGTGCCCGTCCGACGCAGCCTGTCTCCAACCACCGTGGCTGGCCATTCCCGGGCGCCCTAGTCTACCTCCCCGAGGGCCGCTAGCATCTGGAGTCGACACTCGCTTTGCACAACGTCCCTGCCATCCTCTTCAAAACGGACCCACGCACTGATTTCTTCAACAAACTTTCTGGAATATATTATAACTCTCTCGAACTCCCGATTCTGATCCCACTTCGATCAAAGGACCATTTACGGTTTGGCTATACTACTGTTCATTGCTAGGTTATCATTCATAGGCTGGTACCACTGCTAGCTAGCTAATCTGCTAGGCCATTGTTTGGATCTCTCGCACAATGCGCGTAAACGCAATTTCACTCACTAACTAACTCCAATTCCTACCTCTACCTCTGACTGCTTACTGCATATATATATATATTTTTCTTTTATATATTTATACTACTGTTCATTGATAGGTCTTCATTCATAGGTTGGTAACACTGCCAGCTAGCTAATTTGCTTGGCCATTGTTTTTATATTTATATTGTCTTCTGTCATTATGGCTCAATCTCAATTTCTGCTGTTTCTGTTAACCTTTTTAGCTCTTTCACATTGTAGAGGTTTCATCCACCATTCCCCAGAAAATCTCACGGTTCCTCCCCCAACATCCGCTGCTACATTGTCTGACCCCCCTGGCCTCTCCAGTGAGGTAACCTCCTTTATCATTACTCAAGGCCTCGGATCACCACGAAAGGTTAATAAGCCTCCAATTTCTCTGTCTGCTCTAAATGCTCTATATTTTACCATGCCCCAAAATACTCTCCCCTGTTTCAGTTCCCCATCCGCGCTAAACGACCAGTTTTTAAAGCCATTACCAGATCGCTCATCCTATTCCTGCTCTGTTCCTCAGGGGATGTGGAGTCGAACCCAGGTCCACTAGCCCCTTCTGTTACCCCAACCCCTCAGGTATTACCATATAATAATTTTTGCAAC
>JACXGM010037657.1:0-11043 GCA_016801145.1 Umbra pygmaea
TAGGATAAATATTTGATAAAACATAAAATTCAATGACCCAAGATGTTGGATTTCATTCATCCATGTTGTAGCCATGGGTCTGCTGAGTCCAGAACCATAAGGCACTTCACTGTAGGTCAAAGTATGACCTTTCTAGAGGCTAAAAAGTCAACTATATGCCAGGCGGACCTAAAACGTTTTAGACCTTGAAGGGTTAAGACATGTCTGTCTCCTGCCTTACACACCAAGGACAGCAGCTCTGACACACACAGTACGTCATCATAATCAAGCACCAACATAAAAGTGGTCTGCACAATGTCCTTTCTATGCTGTGGTGAAAGACATGATTTACTCTCTAAAAAAGCCAACTCCAAATTTGTTTACCAGCTCAGTAATAAGTGTAATAAAAATACATTATCATTTAACCAAATTTGTAGGAATTTAAAGGTAGGGACACATTCTAAATCACAGCCATGTAGAGTAGTAATGTTAAAGAGCAACTTGCAGGTTGGACACCTCAATATAGAATAGTGTACAGTAATGAAAAACAACTAGATTGGAGAAATATATATCTGTCAAAAATGATATTTAGAGATAAAATTGTAATTAAAAATAACCTCTACATCTATAAATCACAGATCGGAAGTGACGTAACGCGAGGTAGTCTGTCAAATTCATTCTTAAATTACGGATGAAAACGAAAGTGAAACTAAGCTGATATGAGTACGGCTACTGTAAAACTTTCTCTATATCTCGTGCTGTCTCTCACCACTGCTCTAACTACATCAACCAACACAATGAGAGAGCAAAGTGCAGCTCGTGTTTGCCTCTCCCTACGTCATATGACACGTCGCTAGCCGGGCGGAGCCTGGCTTATTATGGGCACATTTTCATCAAAATCCTGCTTTATGTTTTGTGAAACATAGAAATTCTTACATATCTGTTTTTAAAAGACTACTTCCCAAAACATTAACTATTAATTCAGATATCAATTTAACCTGCAAGTTTCTCTTTAAGATTATCCACTCTGAGATTTTTTTTTGTGTATAATGTGTCATTAGCATGAAAAATAATGTTACATTTATGCACCTTTACTGGTATCATTTCTTTAGAGTAAAGAATAAAGTAGCCAAAATGTAACTTTGTGGGATCTTAATGTATAGTAACAAAATCAGATTTTGCCCCATCAGCATTAATAGCCTGTTATCTATTATAAGATATTTCTGAAAACATGCACAAGTATGGCTAACCACAATGAGATCAGTTTTATTTATTTATTTTCCCTCCAAATTATCTACCCTCCCACTTACCCTGCCTTATTGGCAGCTCTGCAACTCCTTGGACCGATGCGCAAGGGTGAGGTGTGCTCAAATGGTTCATCCAATCACACATTGCAGAGCCGGTCAATTCGTTTCGTTTTGCTTATCCAATATGGAAGCCTTTAGTCAGCTTATCCAAGGGATGATTACGTTCACCAACAATACCATGATTAAATTTACAGGCACACAATCTTCACATATTATTCCTACAATTATTTTTACGACTGATGTGTTTTTTATATATTGTTATGTAATCTGTTGTTGTTTACCTTTTAGTTTTTCAGGAATGTTTAAAAGGAATGTTTTCTCTGTTTAATTTACCTGTGTGTGTATTTGTACTCTTAATCCTTGATAATTCTAAGTCAAGAAAATATTATCATCAGCACCTCTTTCCAGCCTGCTGCACTCATAAACCTGTTATTCATACTTTGCACGTGACGTCACAACTACTGGCTGGCTGACAAGAACATCATTCTCCTAGCATTGAAACCTATTAAGCTAGGTGAGGTCGTCAGTTTTACCATACGAAATTTGGTGTTTTACGGTGATACATACCTTAATAATAATACATACAGTACATCAATTAATTCATGCATGAATTCATGGTAACTCATGTACCCTTACGGTAAAGTGTAACCAGTGTGATTATTCAAACCAACAACCGGGACAATTTCATATTGGTTGGTGTAAACTGGGACATTGTAGCGTAGGCACTGTGTAAGTATTCAGATGAAGACTTCATCACAAGATGGAACAGATTAGTAAACGTTAGTGGGAAGCTAGCAAACTACTAGTAACAACTTTGATTTGATTATGAAGGTATTCCTGTCTTTCAGCTATGACAGCATTGTTAACCCATTCCCTCTTGAAAAATGTTAGCTAATATCTGTACTTTTGTAGGCTTTCATTTTTTGTGCGGTATACAGTAAGGTGACGGAATCTCGATAGATATAAATATCTCAACTCCAAGCCTGGTAGAGATTTTGTAAGCTTCAAAGCAATGACAGTTACGAGTATGTTAATCTTTTCATATTATCAAATTTTATCATTTGGTTGATTGATTGTATTATTGGAAATCCAAGCCGCAATGCCCCTGGCTGGCCACTGTTCGTCACCATTTTATCAGTGTTTCTTGCCCTCCAGGTATCCATGGTAGTCACGTGACTGGCAAAGTATGAATTGCTATGTGGCATTGTGTTCTCTATGCATATTTATTTTTGACCATGTATTAAACAAATATTTTGAAAGCCAACTATTGAAGCTGATCAGAATTTATATCACATTTTTACCCCTTTACAGAAAGATCCTCAAATATAAAGGAAATTGGATCATACCTGTGTTGTCTGACATCTTTAATCCCATTCTTGGTGTTTCCCAGCCTCTGACCTGGGCGAGGTCTATGGGCCAAAACACAACATTAACCATCAAATGCAAAGACAGAGTGAGAACAGCACTCAACATCCCAGGACTCGGGGGTACAGATCTCACCTGCATAGTTTACTGATGAGGGACTTGGCACCTTCACTCATATAAGGTGGAAACTTGAGCACCCCATCCAAAATTTTGGGGTAGATTTTTGCAGGTTCGGAACTAGAGAATGGAGGGCTGAAAGGCAAAACAAAATCAAAATTTTTTGCTTAAATAAAACTTTTTAACCCCTTCAATTTGAAAACAACATTTGTTATACAGTGAAATCTGTCATTATTTGCACAGTGGGGAAGGGTTCAAAATGAGGGGGGTCTGGGGGGGGTCCTGGACCCTCCAGAAGTTGCTAGTGGACCCCTCATAAGGATTTTGGGTAACACTTTATTTAACGCCCATATGTATAATGCATTATAAAGCATTATACATGTACTCATAATGTAGTAATAATGCATTATAAGCATAGTAATAGACACTCATAAAGACTCATGAATACTCATAATCCTGTATACAAAGATTCATAATGCCTTATAAGTATAATAATAATCACTTATAATGTACAACAACATAGTGCTTTATACAGCGTTAGAATGATCCTCTGCTTGAATCATTGCAGCACTTTATCATTACTGCATTATTATCTCTTATGATGTGTTATAGTACACTTATAAGACACTATAAAGTAATCTTTGGTTGCTTTAGGTAAAGTGATGAAATGTCTATGGCAGATATATTACGTGGTGATTTTCGTAAGCTTTAAGTGAAGTCAAACAAATAAAAAAAACATAACAAAAATATATTTTCTTTTTTACTCTGCTTTATTAAAGAACCTGAATAACACACATTTCCACATAATGCTGTAGTTGGCAAACTTCTAGTTACACAAACATCAAAATAGTTATTTATACATTATTTTGCTAATCTTAAGAACGTGTGGGAATCAAACCCTTAACTTCTAGTGTTGACGAACTGACCGAAGCGTCGGTTAATTATCCCGACTCGTGTCAATGAACCAACTCACTCCTGTTTTTTACCTCATTTGTGCCGGCAGCGCTTCCGGTTCTGCACTAGAAAGAGTTGTGAAGTTCACAAACGCTTGCCGAATGAGAATTAACGGCACGTTAAGTAGGCTACGGTTCACCAATTCACAACTCCCATTAGGCTAGGTGAGGGAATATTTATTTAATGAGAATTTACAGATTTGGAACATAACATCACCAAGTAGCTATTTATAAACTGTGTACGTTTTCGGATACCTTAATGTGTTTAGTTGTGCAATAGATACAAGTACTCAGCAAAGTGTGATCAGAATGTACGCTGTCACGAGGACACCGCGCACCTCCGCACCATGCTACTGAACGACACAGAAAGTACCGTGCAACCGCTCGAGTCTAATGTAATCAAGCAGAATTGCAGAGACTGCGCACCGATCTGCACCAGGCTACTGAACTAGACCGAAAGTAACCGTGCAACCGCTTGAGTCTAATGTAATCAGGCGGAATTGCCATGAACACAATCATCTATGCACTAGAAATAAGGCTTCGTTAATAACCCAACTTGCAGAGAACCAAGACACCCACATTATCGATGGGGAAATACATCACACACGTCATGTTATCTTGATAGTTATGTTAAGTTAATGTTGCAGGCTGCATGGTAGAGGCTGTCACAAGGAGACCAGACTGAACCAGGCTACTGACCGAGACCGTAACCAAGGGTACTGCATGAGTCTAATGTAATCAAATGGGCATCCCCCGCGGGCACCCGAACCGGTGACCGAATCTATTAACTCGGTACACCAACCAACAACCGTCCGGTTGAACCGACTCGCGTAAAAAAGTCGGTTGTCCCATCACTATTAACTTCAGAGTTGCTTTTACTATGCTCCAAATATGTAGCTACAGAGGACTACAAGATGGAGCAGACATATTTCAGATATTGCTAAGTATGATGAAAAATCTGCAACCATTTGCTGTCTATTTGTAAAAATACATGCATTGCTTGAATTTTCCTTCTCGCTGTCATTTTAAATTTTCGCAAATCATCTTCCAATCGGTTGTGAAAACATAATTGCTTGCACCGACATTGAAGTCTGCCCATATTCATAACATTTTGTTCCCAGACAAGAATGTAGATTATGGCATTTGATGGATGTATGTAAATGTCTCCTCCACCGATCACTGTTTCGCTTTTGAATCTATCTTTCTTCAAATTTTCTTTGTAATTTCTTTCTAATATCTTTCTAGTTCTTAACAATGGTGGTCACAACCTTTCCGTCATGTTTCCGGTGACAATAACCCCGCCCCCAGTCCCTGACGTAACCATGACATCGTAAAAGAACGGTTCTAGACCAAGGGGCAAACTCAGAGGCTGACAAATGAAGCCAACAAGGAAGTACCAATAAATGCAATTCATCGAATGGCCACTTGAGGCTGGCTGCAGAAAGGAGGAATTTCAATAGACCTCTTGGCAAAATGCCCAACTTTACAGCAGAAATAAACATGTTTATAGCCTGGTTCAAAAAATGTTATTGGTGTATATTGCTTATTTCCCTATCTGTCAACTGTGGGGGGGGGTGAATTTTTTTATAACTCATCCGTTTAAATGATAAAAGGTTTATAATTAGGGGGCGCCTCCTAATGAGTGACAGACGTGTTGGCGCTGTAAATTGTGAAGACTGCTAGCGGTTTGTCCTGTGTGTTATCGCTTCAGCTAATTTCAGTCACTGAAATTGACTTACTGTACATGCAGCTTATCCTTGGAGTTTGTGCTTTTACAGTATTATTGTTGTAAATTATCTAATAATATGTCTTGCTGTGACCATCCAATGGTCAAGTTTGTGCTCCAATTTTTTGGTAAGTGAAATTGTAATATGTTAGCAGGTGCCGATGACTGTGTTAACAACCTAAAGTAGCCAGCTAATGAATTAGCTCTGGGTTAGCCATCCAGCGATGCTAAACTGTGTTAACGATACTAACTTAATTTTAGAATTTATGATGATTATATTTTTTAACAAAATTAGGTTAAGTTTGCAAATTTCCATTAATGAGGTTCCTTAGTTAGGTAAGAGTGTGAAATAAAAGTAACTTAGTTAGAGTGGGCGAGCCGGGGTGCGAAAGTCGCTTTCTCATGTTGTGTGGAGCATCCGCAATCGGTGGGGACGCCAGGCTTAATTGGGGATGCCAGGCTTGCTTTTCCGTCTGGACTGGGGGAAACGGAACGGTATCACACAGTGGGTTTGATGCGCTACACACCGTCTCATCTGCTCCGGTCCCGAACGTGGGCCCGGCATCCCCAATAAAGATCCACCCTGGTGTGGAGACATTTACCACGTGCAGTCGGAGGATCACAGATTCATAGTCCTCCACACAACCTGAGAAACTTTGGTAAAGTTAGACAGATATTGGCAGATTGGCGGTTTGCGGTTCAATAAATCATAAACATTTTTATTACACATTAGGCAGCTCTATCTAACCGTAGTAAGGTAGATAACAAGCTACAACACGGTTTTCATCCGAAAGAACCATCGAAATATGTGGATAAATAAAGTGCAGCAATGTGAGTGTTCTGCCTTCAGCCGAACGTCTTGGCACCATCTTCAAAGTGCAAAACCGAAAGTCGATACAAACATACATTTCAATAGCGTCACTGTTATTGAGTCTATTGCTTCCCAAACTTCACTGTAATTGAGTCTATTGCTTCCAAAATCACTCCACACATCTATGGCCTCCCTATCAACCAGTGATGTAGTGGAGGCTAAACGCAAACGCCGTTTATGCACCTCCCAAAATTCGGAAATAGCGTTTACCCACCCCCAAGGTGCATTTATCCACCTCTAAATTGTGTTTATCCACCTCTAAATAGCCTATTTTTCCTAAGCCATTCTAAATTAAGCGTATGCCATTTTAGTTTCATATTTTTCGTTATTAGTTTTATAGGTTGTTAAACCTAAAACAAAGTCTATCCATATTGCGCTACATTACGGTATTGAAAATGAGAAGATGTCGTCATGACACAGCGCCCTGCCCCCAGACTACACTATCGCGTCTCATGTAATGAATGGATTTTATAAAATGGATATCTGCCAGTTTTATAAGCGCCGTCAAGACAGCAACCCTTTTCGACTACAAGCCCTAAGTGAGTGAGCTCGGAAAACAGTACTGAACTTCATATTTTTGAGGTTAATTTAGTTCACGCAAGGTAGATTCATGCCACTGACTCAACAAGCCGTGGTGTTGATTAGGTTACCCCGTTCAGACACGAAGTTGCAAGTCACCTCTACATTTTCCCATTAGCCCATATTACAAGTAAAATTCAGGATATATTGTCAGATAAATAACTGGATGTAATTTCATGCATTCTCTGGCATTTAAGCCACTGAAAGTTAGTGACAACAAGCTCCCTTTGCTAGTCAGCTAGATAATGTTATAATAATATTAACCAACTGCGTTTGCGGTGTGTCACAATGCTAGTAGACTATGTCCTTGTTCTGTGTCACTACAGGGTGTTATCTCCCCTATGTGTTTTGTTTTGGTTTGGTTTCCCGATCTTTGTATCACATGATCCCGTCACATGTTTTTGTCAGCCTATCAGTTCTGTTGTTTAGTCCACACCTGCACCTCCTTCCCTCGTTAGTATAGTATTTAGTTCTGTCTGTTTGGTTGTTCAGGGTGGTTCATTGTTTTCTGTCCAGGTACGTGGTTGTTCTTGTTCCTTGTAGTAATGTCATTAGGTTGTTCTTATGTTTAGGGTAATGTTGGTTCTATGTTGTTCTTATAAGTCTGTTCATGTGTTTAATGTAGTGTTGTGCTCATTTGTTCATGTCAGGTGTTCTATTGTCTTTACATAGGTTAGTCTTAAGTCCTCATTTTGTTCTGTTTTCTGTCCAGTTCTTCCCAGTGTTTGAATTTAATAAAGATTTGATTTGTGAAGACGCACCTGCCTCCAATACCACTGAATCGTGACACGGTGTAGCCTGAAATAGAGTTTAATTTATCATAATTAGCTCACCAATAAAGCACAATCGAGAGTATAAGGTCTCCACAACTAATTGTGGATGATGCTACATGGCTTCAAATCCCAGAAATAATAAAGTAATTGACGAAATAACTGGGCTAGTTAACGGAAGAATCCCACTTGCCCCTCCCGAAATGGTACTGGCACAGAGACCGTATTAAGTCAATTAACTTAAATGTGTATATAGTCTATAGCATTCAGACTGGATACCTAAACATTGAATGCATGGTAAATAATTATTTTAATGGTTTGTCTGAAAGGGTTAACCTATAGGCCTTATAATGTAATCTGCTACTTGACAGGATGTGGTGTGCTAAGCTGTATTTTCTCCATTTTAACTTCATTTTACAGACAGAGGTGAAACAGACAATGATGCAGAGAGCACAGAGAGAGGAGTTATAGAGATGAGGGAGGACATTAGAAAAGAGGAGGAAAAGAGGTAAGACAAACGATGAATTAAGAAACACTGTCAGGACAATTTGAGAGAAGAGGAACAGAGAGGAGATAGAAGTTGTTTATCACCTGTGAGAATGTTCTTGAACATTCTGCTAGAAAGACAAAGACAGGAGCATAATGTGATACCATTATGTACAAGTGCATTGTATTGGAAGCCCTGGATATGAGCCTCCCTCTCTTTCTCTCTTAAAGATTTTTTTTCTCTCTTTTGTCATTTAGTAAACTTTATAGATTTCAATCATGGATTCCTCAATCTACGTCTTTTTAACAAGAACTTAGGTTAAATTATGAATTGAATAGTGATTGTGTGACCTATGAGGGAACAACCAGTGATATCAAATGATAGCCTATAGTGATGTCATCAGGATACACATACACCGGTAGGCCGTGGCCCACCTTACCGGTGACCGCGTCGTGGTCCACCTGACCACAGAATTTATAGTTTACCCACCTCTTTTATTACCACTACACCCCTGCTATCAACATACTACAACCTCTAATTATTGAGAAGATTGCTCTGCCTATTTATTGGGGGTCCAGGCAGCGCTGCTGCGGGAGCCCTATTGATTTTGTTCGCGTTTTTATTATTAGGGTTTCAGTGTGTACAGTGGAACCCTATTGTAATTGTTGGCGTTCATTATTAGGGTTTCAGTGTGTACACTGGAACCCTATTGTATTTGTTGGCGTTCATTATAAATGGTCCAAGCTCGAAGGGGCTGGGAACCGTCGTTTGCAAAGCAACGCTTTCGACATAGGCCACGCCCATTTCCAGTACTTCGATGTGTTAAAAATTGTAATTTATCGTAAACCTATTTTTTTTAACTCCTCCTAGACCGTGTGTCCGATCTGCATGAAACTTGGTATATATGATCACCAGACCGACCTGACAAAAAGTTATCAAAACAATTTTTATCTGTTGTAAATTGCGGTAATTACAGACAAACAAATTTGTGTAACTAGCTATGTAAACACAAACCTTGCCATATCTTGGCCAAACAAAAAGATATTATTGCGAAACTTTAGATTCGTGTTTGACATGACCATCTGAGGCTCCCCAACAAAGTTTATGAAAATTGGCTATTAGGGGGCGCTATAACTACAACAAATTATATCTCATCATCGGCTCATCAGATTTTTACCAAATTTTTTGGCTAACATCTAGGGCCACTCTTGAGGCCACCCCTAAAGTGGGGTTCTGGTTCATCAAAAGGGGTGTGGCCAATGGGACCCAGTTTTGGATCCACCCCTTGTACTAATGTGAGTACATTCACATTTATTGTGTAGATGTACAATGGCTACTGGAACTCACATTCCAAAAACTATACATGTGGACCACTAGGTGGCACTATAATGTCAAATGTGTTTTGTGCCCATAACTTCCACATTACACATTATACAATAGAAACACATATATCCAAGTGTACCTTGAACTAAGCTGAATCTGATGATATAGGACCCGCCCATTTGTGAAAACAAGATTTTTCACAATATCCCGCAAAGCGCAAACAAACTTTTTCAAACTCCTCCAAGACCGTACAACCGATCTGCACGAAACTTGGTACCTAGCATCTCCAGGTGGAGCTGACCAAAAGCTATCAAAATAATTTTGTTATATTAAACTATGCACAATTGACAAACAAACATTTTTTGTTACTAGCTACAAAATATGAACTTTAGCATATCACTAACAAATTAAATGTTATCATCAAAAACTTAAAGTCATTGTGCAATGTCCCACTGTGATGCTCTGTACTAAATTTGTCGAAGACCGCCCATTTGGGGGCTTTTTAATCAACATTTATGTGTTTTGGCCAATAACTCAGCACATTTAACTGGGATAATTGTGATTACAATATATTTTCCCTAGTAAATGCTATCAAACTGAAAGTGTTGGTGCTTGTTTTGCATGCCGCTCTGAAGCTCTGTGGCAAATTTGTCATTAGGAGGCGCTGTCGTCAACGTAGACCAGTCTTTGCCCTTTTACTCAATTAATAGGATATTTACAACGGTGATGTACCAAAGACCTAGCTCACACCTCGATATTTTCTGACATTTGCCTCGCCAACATTATTCTTTGGGGTCGGCTTTCCATAATGACTATCCAAAAGTTTGAGCTTTTTTTAAAGTGTCATACATTATAGAACATATGAAAATATATATAATCATAAAGGCCGCAATTTGTTTCAAACAAAGAATAGAAAATGAATCTTTCTTCTATCACGAAGTGGTAGAACCCTATTGTTTTTGTTTAAAATGGTTATTAGGGGTACTCCATTAGGAGTAACCCTATTGTAATTGTTGGTATTTTTAGGGGTACTCTGTCAGGAGTAACCCTATTGTAATTGACGGTATTATTATTAAGTGTTCTTGCCTTTGGCAAGGAACACATACGACTATCTGACATATATATTATTATTATTCAACTTATAGCAAAAATTTGCCCCCTACTCCTCCCAGAGCTTGAAAAATCAATACATTGAGTAATGTACCAAAACGTGCGAGAGAGAGAATAGGAGTATTCCTACGGTCAGACTGCCAAAACATTATGACCACCTGAATGATTTATTGCCCCCCGCCATAAACCCCGCCCCCTTCCTAGCCCACATCCTGTCACCCCCTCACCTTCCTTCCTGTCCGCCCCTCCCCCCTTCTTGTTTTTTTACCCCCCACCCATGTGAACCACAGATGTCACCCACATCCTTCCTGACCCCCCTTTCCCCACATCCTGCCTCACCCCTGTCACCCCTTCCTGTACCCATCCACGCATCCTGTCTAGAAGTCCCCTACACCCACCCCTGTAACCCACGGCTCCACACCCCTGGTCTGTCTAGGCTACATGACCATGAAAGGA
>JACXGM010037658.1:0-11042 GCA_016801145.1 Umbra pygmaea
CCATTTCCCCCCCCCCCCACCCCATTGCACACCAAACCTACTTAAGATTATAAGTAATTTCATACCAATTTAGATAACTCACAGAACTGCCAAGAAGCATACGGTCAACAAAGCTTTCCGAAACTTAAATGGCAACATTTTAGTAATTTAGCAGATGCTCATTACCCTGGAGCAACTTATGATAAATTGCCTTGCCCAAGGACACAATGACATTTGGCACAGTCGGGAAACAAACCGGCAACCTTCTGACTGTGTCTGACTCCCTAACCACTGAACCATCTGCTCAAAGAAGTGATGATGGCTATAACAGCATTGTGAAAACACACTGGGGAAGCCACGTCAGAAGAAAAACTAATTCCAATGGTTATTAGCCGTTATTGATAGAAGACCTACATACAGTTGTGCTCAAAACATGAGTAAGCAGGCAAAACAATGTTTTTATTATTTCTGATAGGAGTCATATTCAACTGTAGATCATAGCAGAATGGCACAATTATAAAACAAAACATGGCAACAAAGAAAATAATGAAATGGCCGGTTGTTCAAAAGTCTGCATACTCTCAGTTCTCAATACAGTGTATTGCCCCCTTTAGCAGCAATGACAGCATGAAGTTGTTTTTGATAGTTCTCTATGAGGCCCTGAATTCTTGCAGGTGGTATAACTGCCCATTCATCTTGATGAAACACCTCCACTCCAGGTCATGCAAAGTCTTTGGTCATCTTGAATGAACCCCACATTTGAGATCTCCCCAGAGTGGCTCAATGATATTAAGGTCAGGAGACTGTGATGGCCACTCCAGAACCTTTCCCTTCTTCTGCTGTAACCACTGGAGGGTGAATTTGGCATCTGCCTTGTGCATAGGGTCATTGCCATGCTGAAATGTCCAAGAGCGTCCCATGCGCAGCTTTCGTGCAGAAGAATGCAAATTTTCTGCCTGTATTGTCCGATAACATGCAGCATTTATCTTGCCATCAATTTTCACAAGGTTACCCGTACTTTAGAGCTCACACATCTCCAAAACATTGTGAGCCACCACCATGCTTCAAAGTGGGGATGGTATTCTTTTCATCCTTTTCTTTCACAATTCCTTTTGTTTACCCCTCTCCAAACATAGTGCTTATGGCTATGACCATAAAGCTCCATTTTGGTCTCGTAACTCCAAATGAATGAGTGCCAAAAGCTGTAAGACATGTCAAAGTGTTGTAACCAGGCTTTTTTGTGACACTGGTGCAGTAAAGACTTCTTTCTGGCAACTCGACCATGCAGCTCATTTATGTTCAAGTATCGTTGAATTGTGCTGCTTGAAACAACCACACCGTCTTTTTTCAGAGCAGCCTGTATGTCTCCCAGGTTACCTGTGGATTGTTCTGTGTATCCAGAACAATTCTTCTGGTAGTTTTGTCTGACATCTTTCTTAGTCTTCCTAACCTTGGCTTGGTATCAAGAGATCCCTGAGTCTTCCACTTTTTAATAAGTGATTGAACAGTACTGACTGGCATTTATAAGACTTTGGATCTTTTTATATCCATTTGCATCTTTATGCAGTTCCGGTACCATATTACGCAGGTCTTTTGACAGTTCTATTCTGCTCCCCATGGCTCAGTATCTAGCCTGCTCAGTGCATTTATGTGAGAACTAACAAACTCATTGATTATTTGTATACAGAATTGCAATTTAAAATGTTGGAAATTAACCTTTAATTTCCATTTGAACCTGTGTGTGTCACCTGTGTGGTCTGTAACAAGGCCAAACATTCAAGCGTATGTACACTTTAGATCAGGGCCATTTGGGTATTTTCTGTTATCAGTATGGTTTACAAAGGTATGGTTAACAACTCTGTGATAAACTAATGGCTTCATATGATCACTATCCTTACAGAACAGTCAGAATTTTTGCATGAACAGACATATTGTCAAAATCAATGCAGGAATTTCACTATTTCTGCCAGGGTTTTCAAACGTCCATCCATCCATTCATCCATACAGCGAAAACAACAATCATACACTGTGGTTAAATAAAGTCAGTCACACGTCATCACAAAACTGCAAGTGAGAAAGAAAGCAAAGACCTGCATCCACTTTTCCATCATTATGTTTGTAAACTCTATTTGTAAAGCCTAAAGAAATCAATTTGGTCGAATCATGTACACAATGATTGTAGAGCATGGTCTGTAACTATAGTATATAACAAACAGGAACTGAAGATGACTGCAGTACAGGGCTGGCAGAGCATCACCAGGGAAGATACTCAGTGTCTAATGTCAATACATTGCAGATTTCAAGCAGTCATTGCATGCAATGGATGTGCGACCAAATATTAACAATGATTAATTTATTCTACATTATGTTGAACTGTTCAATGTTCATTGGTGCCCAAAATGGGGGGAACTGTACCAAAAGGTTCTATGACTTCTAAGCGGTTCATCTGATATGTATGAATATACCCTCAAATTAAAGACTATAGTCTGCACTTCAACCGAATTGTCATTGTATCCCTTCAAAATAAAAGTGCTAGAGTACAGAACCAAAATAACAAAAAAATTGTCACTGTCCAATGAATTATGGTGCTCACTGTATATCAAGGTACTAGACCTAAGGCTTACCCATTCTAATGTTTCTGATGTCATGACATTAGCTGAACACTAATTAACAATGCGGTCTTAATACAATATGCTATGTACCTCCAGATTCCCCACCTGGTACATCCAGAAGAGAACTGGCCACCCCCACTTTGTGACAACTGCTGTTGTAAAATAGATAAAAATATAATAATGTAAATATTCAATATAGACACAAGAATACAATATTTGTTTAAACAGACTGCATCTATTTTGTGAGATCAGATGATCTTTTATGATCAAATTATGCAGAAATCCAGATATCAGATATGTTAAACAATCATTCAAACAAAATTACATTTGTTAATTACACTAACACAATTTGATAAATGATTTTGGACGATTTCCTCCAAGTTGAAAGCATTACAATTGACCCGATGAAATAGCGAATCATAATGATTTCTGTTGTCTGTAATGAGACAGAATCACACTCACATCCATGGATGTAGTGCCAACCTGAGTAGAGCTTACCTGACAGTGCCATCATGGAGGGGTAGTCTTTACAGTCCGACACCCCGGTGGTGTCTGAGACGCAGTCCTTCCACAGGTTTGAAAAGTAGTTGCTGGTGGTGATGATCACACTGCTTACCTCAGACCATGTCCAGTACTCAATAGCTAGAGTGGAGCTCACCAGAATCCAGCCGAATAAACAGGACACAAAGCAGCCTATCTCCACGTACATTATCACTGTCCTGTGCCTCATGCTGATGAGAATGACAATAATTCTCTCCTGGAACGGGGCACATAAATAAGGAAAATCAATGAAGAAAACTTTCCAGTGGAATGTGTGTAATGAAGGGAGCAGAAGTGAGGTTTCAGAGCTGAGAGGCAATATTGAAGTCTCTTCAGTTTCCAGCACCAATGCCTTACAGTCAAGCCAGTCTTGTGGACGTTTGGCTGTTGCTGACGTCACCATTTTTCTCAGGATTTTGCCCAGTAAGCAAACATTTCTTTTCCCAGGGTCCATGTGGAGTGATTCACGGATGGATAGTCTCCTAACTGGTTCATGTTACTTCTCCACCACCTGTATAGGCTGGAAAGGTTTCACCACCACAGTCCTTTCTCAATTGAAAGCTTCCATATGCCTTTGAAATGTGTGATCTGTAAATGCAACCTGCCAAAGAGCTCAATTCTCACTTCATGGGAGGAGATAGGTGAAAGCAGGCAAGTTGTGTTGTAGACACTTTTTGGCAGGTCTGATTGTAGAATTCTGTTGCCCTAGGCAAAATTTGTTTGGCAGGCCCACCATCTTGCTGCAAAACATTTCAGTAGCCACCTTAAGAAAGGTTTCACGAATTTTGACATTAGAACATTTTGTCAATACAGGCCCTGTATTTACTTGTCAAGTGTCAGTTTACCCGTGTTAAATCTGACGTAATCACACTACAGTATCAATTCAGTTGTACATATCTCCATCTCTGTTGAACATAGAAACAGCCAATGTGACCGTCACACTCGAAGCGATCTGCCGTATGAAGCATTTTTCAAATTGAGTTGAAAGGAAGTGAAGTGTGTTTTTTAATCAAAGCAAAGTGTTTGAGGTAGTAACAAATGATGAAGCATGTGAAAAGCATGACTTCAAATCACTTCATATTTCATCCCAGGATCACTGTGACTGACCTTTTGAATTTGTGAAAAGCATTTATGAACCTTTCAATTTTTAAGTATTTTTTATTTTACATTTTGGTATAACTGTACAGATGTCCTAAAACTCCAAATAGAATTGCTTAATGATCCGTTTCATGAACACTCTAAAACCAACAAACTGAGATTCAAGATCATTTAACTAAGTAGGTTCAAGATAATATTTTAAACATATATATAATTTAACATTTCTGCAAATGTCTGATAACTTGCCAAAGCTCACGTCACTTCTCTCCATATCCAAACGCATATCAAGGTTTTTCTCTGCACTCTCCTTTGCTGTAATAACTACATTCATAGCCAGCTGTAATCAGGAATTCATATGTAAAACGTTTTAAAGTGGCACTGTGTGGAATAATGTGCCCCGTGAGACCACTGGGGAAGTGAGGCTGGCTTTACTTTCTCTTACAATGACCACTTTACAAAAGCTGTAAAAACTATATTTTTTATATATAAAAAAAATTAAAGGAAATGATTTAAATGGGACAATTATTAACTTCACTACAAAGAGCTAATTTTGCCATTTGAAGAATTGTAATGAGGAAATTAGTTTCTCTTCAACATTGTTAATAAATGGTGTCCTCTTCCGTTGATCAATGTAAATTGACGAATATGAATTCATCCACCATTACTGTAGAAACAGTATATTATTGACATTTTATATACATATATATACAACAATCAGGCCTGGAAAAAATTAAGTCACCACTGCAAAATTATAATTGTCTCTGGTTTTGTGTTTGCGTAAAATTATAAAATTATTGCGTAAAAAACATTTTTTTATTCCACAAACTACTGACAACATTTCTCCCAAATTCTAAATAAAAAATTGTAATTCAGAGCATTTGTTTACATAAAATAGTCAAAATAACAAAAAAGATGCACTGTGGTCAGATCTCAAATAATGCAAAGAAAATATGTTTATATTCATTTTTAAACAATGCAATACTTTGTTAAAAGTCTTCAGTGGAATAATAATTGCATAATAATAATAATAATTATAGTCTTTCACACTGATGTGCGTGAATTTAGGCCCCTGCTGGCACAACAATTTAAGCAGCTCAGCTTTTTTGATCACTTGTGACCATCCATCTTCCTCTTTATCACATTCCAGAGGTTTCAATGGGGGTGATTTAAGAAACATATGCAGGGATTTTTTTCAGAGCTGTATATTTATATATATTATAATTCAAAAATCTTATATTGGGCCATCAAGTCAAACTTCATATGAAATTAAGTGGAATAGGAATGCTACTAACCAGTGTAGCACAAAAAACACGAAGGTGATCTGGAATGATGAACAGTATATTTGAGGGCTACTGATCAAATACCTGAATGTCGTGTCTGTTTTACCTTAAAACAAAAATGTCAAATAAATAATTTATTTCATGATATTCAAAAATGTCCTTTACAAAAAGGATGCTAAAAACATACAGAACATAAAACAGGATCCTCATTTACAATATAAACAGTTAGGTTATCTCATTTTGAAATAGTGAAGACCTCCCACCATCAAGCAAGTCCACTTCAGCTTAAGTCCTTTACGTATTAACCCAGACATAGTTCATATGTAGGTGCTTTTGATAAACTCTTCTCTCTCATTGGATAAGGATGACACTGTTCTACTAACACTGCTGCTCCTGTCAGACTGTACTGACCCACGAGACCTTGACCTCGATGAACGGCCAGACCTCGAAGACTTGCCGTCAGACCTCGAGGACCTTCCAGTATTGTCAAATCCTGAGGAGCGTCTAGATTTGGTCTTACGGTTGGATTCACCGGTTCTTGGTGAGCGTGAATCAATCTTGGCTGCAGGTGAAACCCTCACCTTTGACGTGCTACTAGGTACTGAGGACAGGGATGTGGAGGAGTTGGCGAGGTGGGGCTCAACATATGAGTGTGCAGGGGTGACCATAGTTTTTCTAGGTAGACAACATAGTATCACAGTTATAACAAATACATGAGGTGCATTATAAATAATCAATAACAGTAATAGTAATTTTAATTATTTTTGGACACCTTAAAATGTGCATCTTAATGTTTATACCCACCTCTTATCCTGACAGTACGGTTTGCACACAGAAATCAGGAAGAAACCACCCCCGGTCATATGGAATGCTGATCCTACCCAGCCAAGAAACAGAGGAGTACCCAGATCAAATCTGTGGTAAAGGGGGAGGGGTGAAAGAAAGCAGAGCAAACATTTGCTGCAGGAATTTATCTAGAAAACTGAATAGATACATCTTCGTCCAAATGGCAAAAGTCAACTTACTTTAATCCAACAAAAAATGGGTTGAAGTATTCTGCTGAGACATATACTGCATAGACTGCGTACCCGGACGCAGCCAGTGTGCCTGGATAAGATAAAGCCAGTCAGTCAGCTACTGTCAATCTGCAACAGTGAGCATCTGTGATTTTTAAGAGGGAGCTTAAATAAAACATTTCAAATAGTTTAAATAACTGTCCAGTGCTTAAAAACGTCTATAAAAGATTACCTATAATGACTTCATCAGGGGTTCCTAAACCTCTTTTTGCCCCCCCCCCCAGACAGGCTATTTTAACCCTGAAATGACATACCTGATTCAAATAATCAAAGGTTTAATGTGTAGCTGACTAATTGAATTAGGATTTATTTATTTTATTTCACCTTTATTTCGGCAGGTTGAGAACAATTTCTCATTTGCAATCGCCACCTGGCCAATACTCTGTGCAAGGTGCAAGGCAACATAGAGTACACATTAAGAGTATACGGCAAGTATAAAATATTCTGAGTATATGGCAAGTATAAAAACAGTACAGTCAGTGTGAAAATGGTCTAGGATAGAGGTAGGTTAGTTGTAATGTAAAGTGGCAGTGCAAAAATAACTGCCACTTTACACTTTAATATTTTATTTTTTATTTTTGCAATGTTGCGGTGATGGAAAAAAGCTGTTCTTGAGATATGATTTACATGTTCGTCAAAATCGAGATCTGGGTCCTATGTAACTGTCAGGTTTGTGGATGGTGTTAAGTGAAGAGAGGAGGACACAGGCAGGTATATGAATGGGTGGTTTCTGTTTAATACATTGTAGCAGGTCCGGGAGGTACATTCAGGATGCAATTGCAGGGTACACTTGTAGCGAGTGGCACAATGATTACATAAATATGGCTATGATTCTCAAACACGCTCTATCGCGGCGTGGACGCGGACAAACACACAGGCCTATATAGATATACGACGTACGCATAACACTTCCTAACAACAAGGACTCACTTTTCACAACTGACCTCCATATGTACAATCCTCAGACCTCCTTCCCACAGACGTATCAATATAATAATAATAAATGTTTATTCTGTCCAAGAATAGATGTATGGTACATGTATATGGCAGGATACAATAAATGCAGGGTGAGTATACGGGCTATGTTCCGTAACCAAATCAAGGTAGTCAGACAGGCAGAGTTCCATTAACAAATCCAGGCAGTCAGACAGGCAGAGTTCGGTACACTAATCAGGTTCTCAGTCAGGCAGGATATTCGGAAACAATACACCATGCAGGGGTCAGGCCAGTATAACAATCCAAGAATAGAATGCTCAGTAAGAAGAAAGAATACTCACAATACCTCGCCAAGAGGCAATGGTGTGTGTAAACCATATATACAGACTGGGTGAGAGCAGGTGTTCAGAATTTGGGTGATTGTGTCCAAGTTATGGGAATTGTAGTTCTTGGAGAGGGAAGCTGTAGTCCTCAGGGAGGAGGATCTGGGGAACGTTACAGTAACAGGTTTCTTTGTTTCTTGGGACCTAAAATTAGCATTTCAGTTTTTTCAGAGTTTAGAGTTTTTTTTCATAAAATTCTTTGTCTAAAACACAAGGCTTCCAGGTTATGCAATTTTGGGGCTTCACACTTTTTCAGTGAAATATACAGCTGTGTGTCATCCGCATACATTTACGAAATAAATTTACATTGTGTTTCCGGATGACATCACCAAGAGTCGACATATAAAGTGAGAACAACAGCGGTTCCAACACAGAACCTTGAGGAACACCAAAGAGTAAGGCTAAAAACAGTAATGTGCAAATTATATAAAGACAGCAGTGCGGATGCATATGCCTGAGATGCATTAAGGGTTTAATGGAAGTACAATGGCATAATCAGGAAGTAGATCCAAAAGAAATCATTTAAAGGTAGTGATGGGGACAGTGGACTTGAGTTTCAGAGATTTCTGTAGTTGGTTTCAGCCATAAGCAGCGGAGAATTGGAAGGAGAGGAGGCCAAAGGAGGTGCAGGCTTTTTTGGCAACCATAGAGATATACTTGTCTGTGTGCAGGTAGAGAGTGGGAGATGCTCTGGAGATTAATCAACGTAGGTAAGGTGGGGTTCTAGCTAGTAAGGTCTTGTATATAAGATGATACCAGTGAGTTAAGCACTGGAGGTGTAACAAGGGCCATCCGACTAGCGCAAAGAGGTTGCAATGATGGGTGTTATATGGAGCATTGGTGACAAAACGGATGGCGCTGTGGTATACTACATCTAATTTGCTAAGGAGAGTGTTTGAGGCAGTCCTCTAGAATAACCACACCCCTTGGTATTTGTAATCGTCAACATATTCCAGCTCAGACCCGTCCAGAGTGGTGATGCTTGCTGGGCAGGCAGGTGCAGAATGTGACCGGTTGAAGAGCATACATACCTGCAACAAGAACGACATCATTGATATAAATCGAAAATAGTGTCGGCCCGAGAATTGAGCCCGGAGATACCCTGATAGAGACAGCCAGCGGTCCTGACTTCACACACTGAAATCTGAGAAGTAATTAGTGAACCAGGCGAGGCAGTCATTTCAGAAACCCAGGCTCTTGAGTCCAATGAGGATGTTGTGATTCACAAAAGCCTTGGCCAGGTCGATGAAGACTGCAGCACAGTATTCTCTTTGGTCAATGGCTATTACGATGTAATTTAGGACCTTGAGAGCCAGCTTGGAAACTGTATTACATGTCGACGAGGCTGTGGTGAGATTCAAAATGGTTGATTATCTGGTTATTGATCTGGCTTTCGAAGACTTTAGAGAGGCAAGGCAGGATAGGGATTGGCCTGTAGCAGTTTGGGCTACAGTTTCCGTATTAAAAACAGAGCGGGAAAGGGAAGGTTTAAACGAGCTGGAGTAGCTGTCACGCCATCCCAGAGTGGTGGGGGCTTGGCCATGAACAGAGAGATGGACTGTAAGGGCCCTATCTTACACCCAGCGCAATTGACTTTTTACACCAATGCATGTATCATTCCTATCTTGCACCCTACGCATATGGGACATTTCCCTCCACAGACGTGCGTCGGTAAATTACGGAATAAACTTGCGTTCGTTGGGTGGTTCAGCGAAAAGAAGAGGCTTGTTCCGGCGCAAATGTTCCCTGGTGCTGTCTTGCAGTTCCTGAAAACAATTCCGCCACTGACCAGGAAAAACCTGGTTAAAAGTCAGTGGCGTGTTTTTCAGATGCTATTTAAAGGGCGCATGGTTGGCCATATTGTAGCGTGTGCACAACGCGCATACACTTTATTGCTCCTCTCATCTACACAAATGCAGCAGTTCCCATTATTGCAATACATAATTAGAAGGAAAATATTACCACACGAGGGAAATCATTGTTTGTGTCCGAAGAGGGGAAAAAATGGGCATACATCTAGTGTACACATTTACCCAACTTATTCAGAATTAATTATTCGCACTGATATACATCAACTGCAAGGGAACCCATTCAATCAACATACAAGTCATTTGCGATGCTAATAGTAAAATCACCCATGTCTTTGTGAATTACCCTGGCTCAAGCCAGGACTCATTTATGGCAAACTCTGCCATATTTGATGGGAATCCCCCCCGGTGGCTGTGAAGGGGACACGGTATCTGTTAAAGACATGGCTGAAGATAACACCATTTGATGCCAGCAACAGTGCGTGAAATGCTGTGTAATCAAAAACATGCACAAACACGCAGCGTAGCCTAATTGAACGAACATTAGGCACACTGAAAATGCGCGTCGGGAGTTTGGATAGGACAGGAGGCACTTTACACTACTCTAGTCGCAGCATTCTTTGTGGCTTGTTTTTTTCACACAACATGTCCATGAATCCAATGTGTTGATGACATAAATTAGGAAATATTACTGAAATATTGCCTGCCACTTAATATTACTGGAAATATTGCCTGCCACTTAACCCAAATGCCTAAAAGCTTATTTGACGCTCTGTTAGATTACATTGTAAAAATATTACCATGCATTCATAACCTCGTGATTCAGTGAGAGTAAGCCCAAAATATCAGAAAGTATGTCTTGTGACATTTATTTATTTACATTTTGTAAAAAAGAAAAATCAATAATGCCATGGAACATGCGCGCGTGCTCTTAAAGGGAATGTGAGATGACGCTCTGATTGGTTTATTGCATGTTACGCCCAAACCACACCTATGACTAATGAAGCTACTTCAGACCTACCCATTTTAGATTTGCGTCGGGCGCAGGAGTCATTTATCCCGCCGGTAAAATAGCAACAGCGCCCTGCACCCTCCCACAATGTCACTTGCATTTCGCGTTTGATACTTGCATTTCAGATCGTTAAAATAGGGCCCTAAATGTATTTGTAGGCATTTATGACTTATTATGTATATTTATGTTTATATTGTTCCAGTGCTGATGTACTGATGATTTGAGTTGAGTTTGTGTGTGTGTGTGTGTGTGTGTGTGTGTGTGTGTGTGTGTGTGTGTGTGTGTGTGTGTGTGTGTGTGTGTGTGTGTGTGTGTGTG
>JACXGM010037659.1:0-11042 GCA_016801145.1 Umbra pygmaea
TCCAAAGCTACCTAAACCCAACACCCCTAAATTTCCTCTGTTCCAAAGCTACCTAAACCCAACACCCCTAAATTTCCTCTGTCCCAAAGTTACCTAAACCCAACACCCCTAAATGTCCATCCTCCAATCCAGACCCACAAGCCGGGTAATAAAGAGAAGGAAGGATAAAGAGGGAAAGAACTGCCCCTACCCGCTCCTTCAGCCTCCTCTCCTCACCACTCTGCCCTCTCCTTCCACCTCCCATAACTCCCCCCCCTCCTCTCTCTCCTCTTCTCCCATCTCTCACTCCCACCTCACATCTTACCCTCTTCTGTTTTCTTTCTGCGAATAAAGAGCTTTGAACAGGAGAAAAGGAGCATATCGATTGGCCCTCTGAAAGATGCAGCCCTCGCCCAGCCAGCCTAGGCGCATTGTGAGTGAGACCCCTGAACAATCAATACCCCTGCTCCGAGAGAGAGAGAGGGAGAAACCACCACCTTCATGAACCAGGGATTTACACAGACCTCCAGAGGAAGGCTTGGATGAGATGAAGGATGAGAAGAGGAAAGGCAGAGAATAAATGGCTTGATTGACAGGCAGTGAGATAGACAGGGAAATAGATAAAATAGACTGGATGGAGAGATGGATCAAGGGAGCAGTCCTATATCTTATGAATTACGTTGGGAAGTAACTAAATTGTAAAACCCAATTACCTCAAATCTGAATTAAGGGAAATATGAATGTTTGAATGACTGTCACTGATCATGATAGTATTCAGTGTAAAATTGCATACATGTTTACTAGGGCAGGGGATGGTGGATGGGCATCTAAATATCTCTTACCTTGGTGTTTGTGAGTTCACATCCAGATGGAAACATTTTTTTCTTCTCCATTCCGGTGCTAGACAGTCTGTTTTTTTTGTTAACCCTAAAATTAATCCCAATCTTGGCCTCAGTAATGTCATGCCTAAACTTAACTGTTAGCAACCTCATGCCTAACCTTGACCCTAACCTTAACCATGAACATTATTATATAATTTGAATCTCTATGGAATGCCTGGAATGTTCCATGATCACCTGAATCCTCACATTGAATCCACCACAATGAAACATAAAGGAGCAATGTAATAGAAGGACTAATATAGCCTAATAGTAATACATGTATGTGTAGCTGAAATGTAAAAAACATAAAATACATTGGCTAATATTGTAATTCACGTCTGAAATTAGTTCCCTAAGAATTTATTTCAGGAGAATTTTTTAGATGTACATTTGCATTGGAGAGAGAGTGATACATGAATAGAAAAATCAAGCCAAACAGGAAAAGATAGAGAAATGCAAACAGAACAAGGCAGACATTAACTGAGAGCCGTATTTGGATTAGTGTCATATGTACTTTCTGCTGGACAGACAGCATGTACATCAACCCTCAGTATAGAAATCCAACAGGATATGAGGTATCACCATGAAAAGAGAACCCCCCCCAGAGGAGCAGATTGAGGAACGGTTATGACCTTCAGGTTGAAGGATTATGACTTTATCCACGGCTAATGAGAGAAAAGAATCAATAAACAGACATAATAAGGCCCAGGCTGTTACGGGCTTAGCACAGGATCACAGCAGAGAGAGGGAGGCCAGGCTTTCATGAAGACAGACCCAAGCTGGTGGACATTATCTGGGATAAGAGGCGGAGAGTCCCCTGGGAGTATCGGGCTCTGGAGGCACAGTCCTCATTTATGCCACAGGCACTCATGCACACGCATAAGCAAAAGTTCTCTTTCTCTCACATACACACTCACATTATTTAATAGAAAGATCTATATTCAATGTATGACTAAAATCTTGAACCAATTTTTAAGAAGACAGATGAAACAGAAAGATCTGATAGCCAATCACGGCTATACTGTGTCTCTGTGTGCCTAAGAAGTGACCACTCCATGTGTAGGAGGGTAAACATCCAAACTCTCCTGGTCTCTGCTGTCTGGATGTGTCAACTCTGTCCCTCTCAGGGACCGGCTCCCACACAGGGCCCTAATCCAGCCACACAGCCAGACCTGAGACTTGGCAAACACCATTTCCTTATGGTAAACAGGCTCCTACCCTGGTCCCTAACTTAGGAGCGGGGGTGAGAGGGGGCAGGCAGTGGTGGGTTAAATTCTTTCAGATCATGTACACATAATAGGCCTTGTTAATATTCATGGTTTTTCAGGTACAGCGAAGGTTAAATTTGACTTACTTTTCAAATGTCATTACTAATACATGATGCCAATAAGAATATTCAAAGCGGCTGGGTGACCAAAGGTTGATGAGATCTTTACCTTCCCACTGACATTTAAACACATTACCATTTCAGCCCCTTCTTTTCAATCGTAGCCACAGAATAAATTGCTGGCTAATCACAGCTCACCCCGGGCTTCTCTGATGGACCCAGCGTTCCGACTGGAATGATGATATTCCAGACAAAGGGCCCATTAGGACTCTCATTATGTAGAGTCTTTCCACAGACAGAAAGAGAAGAGGACGAGAAAAGTGTGAGGAGAGTTGGAAATGTGAAATGTAACGTGCGAAATGTGCCGTGCCCTCTAAATCTGTCCTCTTTACCATTTAGGAAATGTCAGTTAATCTCAATATGGTCAACATCTAACGGTCTATACCACTTTGATATGTTGGAACTTATTGAGGTTTGTGAGTTTACCAAACTTTGGGAGGAGTAGAGTACGTGTTGATCTCTGCTTGATATTGATATCTGATTGACATCCACTGCTTTATTTATCCTAGCGGGGACGGTGTTACAAATAAAATGTAATATTCTACTATCTAAATGTTTCACTCTCCTCATGCAGACAGAATAATGATACAAGATTATGAAATCAATGCAAAGGTTTTCGCAGAGGAAGTGTGTCTCCTTGGCCTAACAGTGTCTTGTATGAGTAGCCGCATTGGTCCCTACAGTAGGTCTATGAGAGTTTCAGTGAGTGGGTGAGTGAGTGTGTGTGTGTGTGTGTGTGTGTCTGGTCACTCTTAGGTGGTTTTGAGAGACGCTTCAGTGGTTTAGGTGAACAAACAGAGACAAAGCTCTCTCCATCAGCCTCTATCAGGATCACAGACAGGCTGACATGCAGCTGTCTGTAGCCCTCAGGCACTCAGTAGGCCCATCGGGAGGACAGGAGACAGGGAAGAGGAAGCAGGTGACACATACAGTACGCTCCACAACTATACGCAATGTGGCAAGTGTGCTGTTTCTGGCACATTCTTTTAAATTGTATTCCAGCCATTTGGAATAGACATTTTAGAATGCATTTAGGGGTTTAAATTGCAGAATGACACTTTAAGCATTAAAAAAGTTGTGTACATATTAAATAACAAACACTATTTAGACAGATTAACATAATCTACCGGTAAAATAAAGTAGTCTTCAGATATACACTGCTCAAAAGAATTAAGGGAACACTCAAATCACACAGTGGGTCTCAATTACCAAAATGTATTAACGATCTAAATCTTGACTGTACATTCTTTAATTTGTTGAGAACAATGATGTAACAACAGTCAGTGGAAACCAAAATCAACAACCGATTGAGGGCTGGATTCAAACTCGCATCGAAAATCTAAGTAAATAATTTCAATCACAGGCTGTTCCAACTTGTGTGAATTTCCTCATGGCAACTCGTGTGACTTATTAGTGTGTATGGCCCCAACGTGCCTGTTTCCACTCCCGACCACGTCTGAGCATGCTTCTGATGAGATGTTGAATGGTGTCCTAGGGGATCCTGGACAGTATGTGGCGCTACTTTGTGGCGTCTGATGTACCGATACATAATGTCCCAGAGGTTCTCATTTGGATTCAAGTCTGGGGAATGCGAGGGTAAGTCAATGGCATCAATGCCTTCATCATCCAGGAACTGCCTACACACTCACATGAGACTGGCCATTGTTGTGCACCAAGAGGAACCCAGTGACCACTGCTCCAGCGTAAGTTCTGACGATGGGTCTGAGGATATCATCCCGGTACCTAACAGCAGTCAGGGTACCGTTGGCTAGCACATGGATATGACTTCTCAGACCATCACTGACCCACCAACAAACCAGTCATGCTGGATGATGTTGCAGGCAGCATAGTGTTCCCCATGTCATCTCCAGGCTCTTTCATGTCTGTCACATGTGCTCAGTGTGAACCTGCTCTCATCTGTGAAAATAACATGGCGGCAATGACGGACCTGCCAATTCTGGAGTTCTCTGGTGAATGCCAATCGAGCTGCACGGTGCTGGGCTGAGAGCACAGGTCCCAGTAGAGGATGTTGGGCTCTCACACCACCCTCATAGAGTCTGTTTCTTACAGTTTGGTCAGAAACATGCACACCAGTAACCCGCTGGAGGTCATTTTGTAGTGCTTTGGCAGTGCTCCTCCTGTTCCTCCCCGCACAAAGGAGCAGTTACCGGTCTTGCTGCTGGGTTGATGCCTTTCTATGGCCCTGTACAGGGCACTCTCTCAGTATCTCCTCCATGCTCTTGTACTGGAAAACATAACAAACCTTGCGATGGCACATATAGATGTGCCATCCTTGAAGAGCTGGACTACTTGTGCAACCTGGGTTGCAGGTACGGCCTCATGCTACCAGTAGTCACAAGGACACTAGCAAAACACCAAACAAGAGAAGAATCAGTCAGGAAGGATAGGGAGAGATCCTGAGAGAATGTGTGTGGCCACCACCTGCAAAATCATTCAAATTTCTTCTGTCTTGCTGTTGCCTCTCCAGTGTACCTGTTGTCACTTTCAATTGCACCAAAACAAATGAGATTGATTTACAATCACTCATGCTTCCTAAATGGACAGATTGATATCCCTGAAGTTAAATTGACTTGGTGTTTTACTGTGATGATTGCGGGTTCCCTTAATTTGTTTGAGCAATGTATTTTACACTCAGTGTTTGTCTGAAGTCTGTAACTCTTAGTCAACCCCAGATATTGGGTATTAATCTACAGCCACCGTCAGTACTTGTTTGTTTTACACACGTTTGCCTTCAGTCTTGTCTTCAGCACATGAAAGGCATCCTCAATTGGTTTCAGATAATGTAATTGGTGTGACCAGTCAACAATTCATTTTTTGGTCCTGAAAAACCCATTAGTAGCTATTGCAGTGTTATTCCGGTCTTTATCTTCCAATATGATGAAGTGCAGTCCATTTCATTTAGAGGCATTTGGGTAGAGAGGTTGTTTCAGTAACCTTCTGTCAGCAATTACCTCATCAATGAACTAAGCCAGTTCCAGCTGCAGCCGTACATGCCCAAGCCATTACACTACAGTGGATTATTTAGGAGAACAAATGGAGAGGCTGCTGGATCCTCAACGTAGTATGTGCTGTATATGTTTACCAGTTGGCATACCCATTCAAAGAAGGGACAAGTGCTGCTAATGTTTGCATGTACAGACGTCCATCAGACAGTCATCTCACGGTCAAAGTTGTAAACTTGCCAGCATGAGTTTACTTGCTGATTCTTAGGTGTTCTATGGAAAAGTAAGATGTGGTCACAGAAGTTTCTTAAAGCTTGAGTGATGGGTGTTTGTGTATGTTTGTGTGGGTAGAACACCAATGTTGTCTTGCATCAAGTATGTTCAGCCCGCGCAAATAGATCAAAGTGAAGCTATCCCATAAACAGTCCAGAAGAGAAAAAGTTTATAAAGCGACACCATCCTGTCCGAGCTGTCCTTCTATTTCCCTGTCCATCACTCCATCACTCCATCACTCCATCACTCCATCCCCTCTACACACACTCTCCTCTTCTCTGGTCCCTGTTTGGCTTTTTGTCACTAAACGAAACCCACAGACTGACAGGCCAATCTTGAAGTCTTTAAAATGACTACCAGCAAATTAATTTTTCATCCTTTCTTATCTGTAAATGATAGGCGGTGGGTCCTCGCAGACCCAGTCCTCCCTACGGGCAACTCCTGAACCCGGGCCTTGGTTTCATCCTAAACGTTGGTAAATGGCTCGCCGCACAAATAATGCATAAACAGCTGTTTTGCCCAAGTAAGTTATCCTCTTAAAAGATTTAGAGGCCTCTGCCGCACTCTACTACTCTCTCTCTCTCAGTTAATTCATCAATTTCTTATGATAGCAACAGTTCTGCTGAGAGCGGCTGAGCGCGGGTGTTTAAGTACCAATTAGGACCCTGGTTCCCCTGGTCTGTGCAGCCACACCTCTTCTCCTGTTCCTCCTCCCCTTCCTCCTCCACCTTCTCCCCTTCTATGTCCGTCTCCTCATACACACTCAGACGGTCACCTTCCTGTTACTGATCCATCCAATCAACCTTTAACTTCTCAGATGACTAGTCTCAAATGGAATGATTTTGTAGATATTATTCTTTATTAACTTTTTAAAACTTTAAATGATTTATCCGCTATAATTACAGATCAAGCGAAAGAGAACACACATCAATCAAGAGGTGCACTTTGGAGGCTGGCGCAGGGTCCCCAGTCCAGGGACACTCTTTGCAAGATGTGTGGTAAACAGCGTTGCCCGGGGCCAGCTTAGCCGTGTCCCGAACTGATCAATGTTTGCCAGAATGACCATGCAAGGGTTCCCAGACAAGGTTCTCTCAAAACATGGAGCATGATCTGATCAGAAACACATAAACTATCAGCTGGAAGTCTGATCCTGCTTCAAAACCATCAAGTTCTCTGCTCTATCCACTGCCTATAGAAGCAGATGGTCCTTCACACATCAGGAGATCTTAGGTTGGCTCCTCCAGGGACCCCGAGGAAGGGGTGAGGCAGGGTGGAAGACTGCAATATGGGGCTTATAATTAGCTGATACTGGGATGGGTCACCATTTTAATTCTGAAGTGCTGCCACCAGTTGGAAGCGGGTTCAAACTTGACATGTTTGGACTCCTTGGCTGTTTGTGTCTCCATGGGGCTGTGAACCAGAGGGGACTCTTCCTTACAGGGTTGTGTCAGATGTCTCAGCCAAGCCTAGAAGACACACGTATATTACAGAGACTGTGCATGAGATGTCATACATATCTTTCACTGCTCACATTATCAGCATCATCACAATCAAAGTAGCTCTACAAGATGATTCTGAATGAATGATAAAGCTGAGTGAACAGGATCTTTTTATTCATAACACAGGTCATACACAAGCCTCCATACAGCACAGTCCTGATCAGAAACAACAACTGGATGTGAGGGATGAGGGGAAAAACGTATATATTTTACAAATTGTTGTAAATATAACAAATGTTGTTAGCTTCAACATTTAGGTAACATGTAGCTCAGATAGCCACATTGCCAGACATCATGCCACCAGACTTTGCTTCACAGTCCCCTAGCCTAGACCAGAAGAGATTAAATCAGTGACGGACTGGCAAGTCTGGATTTTGGGCCGTTTCAGTGAGCCGCACGATTGTCACAGCCATTTGGCCCCTTCAATTGTAAGCGGCGGCCCATATCATTTTACTCAGCACCCTTTCAGGCATCAATAGTAATGTTCTTGGGCTGCACCCCCCCCCGCTGGTGGGCCGCTGGTGGGCCGCTGGTGGGCTGCTGGTGGGCCGCTGGTGGGTGGAAATGCCAGGGCTGTTTTTTGTCCCCAGTCAGTCAATGGATGAAATCCTCAGTAAATCATAGAGAAGAGCCAAGAGAACAACATATTGTCTTTCACCAAATAATGGACAGTGAAAGGTACAATATGTAATATCAATCAAAACAATAACAAAATACATACTTTGCATTAAAAGCAAACATCACTATACATATATTATATATATTTCTTAGTTTTGTACTTAAATTATCCTAAATGTTTCCACTAACTTTCAAATCCAGAGAAATTTGTAATATAATTCGAAGACACGGGACGTTTCATTTTGTCGCCCGTAAATGGCGTCATATAACCTGTGACTGCTCTAGTTTTTCTAAGTACCAGGGAGCCGTCAAACATAACGTAAAAAAAATTATAATTTTTTTAACAATATATTACTTTGTCAGTGAACATTTTTTCTGCCGGAGAGGCTACATTGGAAGGTTGTCATTAATGACGATAACAAAACCCATGATCCCACGCAACCTCCCGACGTCATCCAAGTACATCTTTTGCTATTGTTTTGATTGAGAGCCCCCTGGTGGCCAAAAATTACATATTGCACGTTGAAATCTAGTATGTAAAAACAGAGTAACTTTACTAGAAATTATGAGAAGACATGGAAGACACACAAATGACACTCCTGAACATTCGCATTGGTTTAAATGATTGGTCTTCAAAGGATAGGTCTTTGCTTTTCTCAGGACACTGGAGACCACACCCCTATTCAATAAGTAATTCAATAAACTTTTACTCTGAAGACAGCAACTTACATAGGTCAATGTCCCATTCACTGCAATGGGGCATTAGGATTTGATATTTAGACCTCTATTTGCTGACCCTTCAACAGGACTTTCCCCCTGAAGACAACAGGACCATCCCTGTTAGCTTCGGAGGCAGGCCAAAAGGAGTATGCAGGGCACCAAGCTACTGGTTAACCTATAGGTTTGCATAAGTGAATGTTACACATTTTTTAATCCCAGGTATTGTCTTTTACAGCATATGAATGCAAGGCTTTAACTTAGCACACAATTCGATTAACTTTTACAATTGTGATCAGAAAGACAGGTTGTTGTCAACGTACCCCTGACTAAGGCCGCGTTTATAAGCTGATAGATTTTCAAATCCGCTCGACCTGAGACAAAATATTTACCATGTTTGTATTTACATTGTCATTTCTCCAGACCACAATAGTGCGTTCGTGGGTGTGTCATTTAAAAGGTCTTGAGTTGGGTGTCTGAGCCCCTCGCTCAGAGAACAAGCTCAGTCCAATAACTTACACATGAAAAATTCCCTCGCAAAACACATTTCTCCTGGTCTGTTTGCAAAGCCCCAGGTTCTTTCGAATTCTTCTTGGGCGCTACCTCCGGAAGGTCGCGTGGATTTCAAGAGAGACTCGCAAGTTTACGCACTACAATCGTCCCAAGCTCGGCTCGAGCGGATTTGAAAATGTTGCTGAAATCTATTGTAGTGTAAAAAGCCTCTAATTTCATTTAAGGATTAATTTAATTTTAGAACAAACAGCAGAGGGCTGCATATTTAAAGGGTCAATTCCTCAAATGGGAAGGTTCTGAGGCTTGGGCCACACTACCAGCACCTTCTACCAGAAGTAGCAGCAGAGTGAAAATTACAATTAAAAAATGTTTTACCCTGTTTTTTAATATACCATTTCCTCCCAATTAGGGAATATACGATTTGCAACTCCTACTTCATTGCGTTTGCTCACTGTGGACACGGGACAGTTGATGTAGAGATACTTATCTTCAAAGCTTTTCAGATGCTGATTGGTTGTTTTGATTTTCAGACAGACACTCACCACCGTCATGTGGTGCTGAACTGTCACAACCAATCGCAGTGCTGAATCACCGTTAGTCACTTTAGTCCATGTGAAGCAGAAGACGTTTCTACAGTCCTCCACTCCCATTCCCATTCTTTCAGCAAAACTTTGTCCTTTTATTTCTCTTCATCATTATTTAATTTACAATACTTTGATCTAAGTTCCGGACCATTGGGGAAGCAATGTTTTTTTTTAAAATACTTCTGCACAAACTAACTTTCCGTTCTCACTGTCTTTTTCACAGTTCTTGCAAGCAGAAAATATGTTCTATTTTCCTTCATTGCCACAGCACATTGAAAACATTATTTGCGTTTCACATCAGAACAGCAGCTCTCTTTACACAGAACTTGAAATGTTCAATTATCTTTGTGCCCAGATTCTTCTGCCTAGATATTCTTTCATGCAGCCTATCTAGATTCATTTATTTCTCTTTTATGTAAAACATTTGGTTTCATTATTGCAATTAGCTGCTTCAGCTCCTAACCAATTATTCCATTTAATGAATGACTCTCGTCAGATTATAACCCGGCCTAATTGATTTATCTGGTTATCAGTGTTCCTTTATTCTCCACACGGCGTCTCATCTCTCTGTTGTTTTACCTCATTCGGGCCTCTATCTCCTGCTCATTAGTTGTAGCTGATTAAATGCAGAGTGGGGTAGGGAGTTAGGAATGTGTCTGACTGCTTGGAGCTGCTTGGATTCATTCACCCCATCGCCAAATCAGCCGCAGAGCCGTGTAAAGTCATTTGTCAAACATCTCCTTTAATGGGACACTCTGAGGAGCGGTGACATTAATGGGGCGTTCCTTCCTCCTTTGTTGTTTGTCTGTTTCATCGTCCTTTCTTATTTTGAAAAGAAAGACCCTCCTCCAAAATAGAGTGGTGGAAGATAAAGTGTTGGTGGGGGGGGTTGTGAATGGATGGAGGACGGGGCTGAGGATGAATGATTCATGAGGTCCACGGAGGAAGAGCAAGACAGAGGAGGAGACGGCTTCAAAGGGGAGCGCTGTTGATTTTTCTGGCCCATCTTGAGAAACGAGAGGTCGGGCAGAGGAGCCCAGGGGAGAAGCAGCTCGGCGGGCCCCCCTGGACTCCCAGCCCCCCCGGCCGGTGCCCCACGGCAGACGAGGTCAGCCTCTGGCTCCCTCTAATGAAGCCCCTGGCCCCCTTGCCGGAGGACTGAGTGGCAAGCGTTGGGAACACTACCCCCCCTTCCTCCCTCTCCCCCTCCCTCCCTCCATCTCGCCCCCTACCCTCCCCACACACACACTCCCACCATGCCCAGCTCCAACACCCTCATGTCCCTCTCCCGCTAAGCCCTAACTGTACTACACACACACACACACACACACACACACACACACACACACACACACACACACACACACACACACACACACACACACACACACACACACACACACACACACACACACACACACACACACACACACACACACACACACACCCCCCAATCCATGTGCTCCAAGCCTTTGATTTGTGTATTCTGAAGCAGTCACATGACACAGTATGCAAATGGCTGCTCTTCATTATTGCCAGCTAATGTCATTATTTCAATTATCTCCCCAATAATCAGACTGGCTCTATGATTTGGAAAGGACGCTGTTATTGTAATTAGACTCTTAGAA
>JACXGM010037660.1:0-11041 GCA_016801145.1 Umbra pygmaea
AGTCTCTTCCTCTATCTCCTCTCCCTCTTCCCTCCCCGTCTCTTCTTCGTTCTCCTCTCTCCTTCAGCCTCCATATTCACGATTGTCTCACGACAGGTGCTCATACCTGAATTATATAGTGACTGATTGGTGTTCAGTTACGGGTTAAGTGTTTTACGATGTGTGCGGGAGTGTTGCTAATGTCATGTGTGTTTTAACTGTTGAATGGACGTGCTGACTGCAGAGTGTTTCATCATTGGTCAAAGTGTGTAACACATGCACGCTGTGTGTAGTGTTTTGCACCGTGTGTTACAGAATTGTTTACGGTGCCATGCTGACATTGTGTTTATTCATTTGGTGCCTGAGTGTACCAAATACATGCAAACGTTACGGTTTCGACGCTTTGGTCTGAGCATTCACTTTTTGTGTTTTAGCAATCGGAAAAAACTGTAATTGGAACACACAATTGTTTTGATGAGCTTATTAAGCCTTAAGATTCATAAACAGTTGCATCAAATAATGAAAAAAAAGTATTTATGGTGGCCAATTGCAAGTTGTTATTTTCTTTGACTCTCCTCTGAAAAGTGGCAACATATGGGGCCTCGAAACAACTCTCAAATGGCCTGAAAACAAAGATTGTTCAACATTATGGTTTAGGGGAAGGCTACATATAATAGCTATTGCTGAGATTTAAGCTGTCAGTGTCGACTGTGAGGAACATAGTGAGGAAATGGAAGACCAAAGGCACAGTTCTTGTTACGGCTAGAAGTGGCAGTACAAGTAAAATATTGGAGAGGCAAAGGCAAAGGATGGTAAGAACGGTCAAAAACAGCCCACAGACCAGTTCCAAAGACCTACAACATCATCTTGCTGCAGATGGTGCCACTGTACATCATTCTACAATTCAGCACACTTTGCACAAGGAGAAGCTGTATGGGAGAGTGATGAGGAAGAAGCCTTTTCTGCACACACACCACAAACAAGGGTTGCTTGAGGTATGCAAACGCACATTTGCACAAGTCAGCTTAAATTTGAAAGAAGGTGATGTGGACTGATGAATTAAAGATGGAGTTATTTGGTCATAATAAGGGGCGTTATGCATGGCAGCAAAATAACACAGCGTTCCAAGACAAACACTTGCTACCCACAGTAAAATTTGTTGGAGGCTCCATAATGATGTGGGGCTGTGTGGCCAGTGCCGGTACTGGGAATCTTGTTAAAGTTGAGGGTTGCATGGATTCCACTCAATATCAGCAGATACTTGAGAATAATCAAACCTAACTGAACTGGAGATGTTTTTCAAGGAGGAATGGTCCAAAATACCTTAATCCAGAGTCCAGACACTCATTACAGGCTATAGGAAGCATCTAGAGGCTGCTATTACTGCTAAAGAAGGCTCAACTAAATATTGATGTGATATTTCTGTTGGGGTGCCCAAATCTATGCACCTGTCTAATTTCGTATTAATGCATATCGCACATTAGAGAGGAAAAGGAGTACCCACTCATCAAACTCAAAGCCCTGCCCCTTTTTTGATTTTGACAGGTGGATCTGAGCGTTCTGATTGGCTAAGCCATTTAAGGCCCGCCCAATTCCACGCCCCTTTTCAGCGCCCCTTTCCCCCTCCCTTTGCGCTTTCCTATTGGTCTACGTATGCTCCAGACCATAAAAGGAGTTCCTACATGGTTTAAACCTAAGGATTGGTGCGTTTGTGTGCTCCAGACCATAAAAGGAGTTCCTATGCTATAACCCTCCCTTAATGCAGCTGTCAAAAAGGTTGACGAGTGGGTCCGAGGGATCCTATAGGCCCGTTTAAAAGAATATAGTGTTAAGTCCTGCCCCTCTAAAGACCAACCTCCTTACTGTGTGTGTGTGTGTATATGTCTGTGTGTGTGTGTGCTATAGACCATAAAAGGAGTTCCTGTGGTAGGGTACATTAAGTGTGTGTGTGTCTCTGTCTGTGTGTGTGTGTGTTTGGGAGACAAGGCCCTCCATTTCTGAGTTCTCACAACCCCCTCTCAAACAGTGTTTCCTAGGCACCCCTTTTTATATCCCCTAATAAAGTGTCTCTCCATGGTACAAGCTTATTTAGTTGTGTGATTTATCTTGCTTCAATGTTAAAAACGTCCTGTCATGGGTCTTTCCAAGCTTCAATAAGATCATTTGTGAGATTTTCTAAAAGTAAAAGTTTTTGTTTTCTAAAATTGAAGCAAAATGGCCAAACGTTTTGCCTCTAAATGCCAGAGTTCTCTCTCTAATCTAGAAGTCCCCCCTCCCCTCCCCTTCAAAGGGAGTGTTCCGAGTTCCCTAGTTGTCTCTGTCTGTAATGAATACTCCAAGGGTAAGAAAAGAACAATGTTTATTCTAAACAGGTATATATTCCAAACAGAGCAGGGGTCAGGCCAGAATATCAATCCAAGACCGTAGGAGAATCCAAAGGAGAATCTAAGGCAGAATATTTAACCAAACAATGCAGGGGTCAGGCCAGAATAACAATATCAGAATGGAGGCGAAGGTACAAAGGTAAATCCAAGGCAGAAATATCAACAAACAATGCAAAGGTCAAACCGGAATAACAATATAGTAATGGAATGCTCAGAATGGAGAAAATCAATACTCACAATACCTTGCAAAGAGGCAATGAAGTGTTTGTGTCTTATATATGAGTGAGTGAGAGCAGGTGTACTGAATTTGGATAATTGAGTCCGGGTTATGGGAAATGTAGTTCTGAGTGGCCAAGAATAGGGAAGCTGTAGTTCCCAGGGAAGAGGAACTGGGGAATGTTACACTGTCAGCCATTTTTCCTCATGTCTCTCAGACCACATTATCCAGAACCTATGTATTTAACCATAGATTTTAAGAAATGTGATTATTTATCAACACACAAATTCTAAAACCCCAAAATATCCAAACCTTTTTACTGTAAGACTGTAGAGTAGGGCTGAAACGATTCATCGAGTCACTAGATTAATTCAATTACAAAAATTCCTTGAGGCAAAAAATCTGCCTCGAAGCCTCGTTAAAATCCTATGACGTGCAATATAAGTTACCGCAGGGATCTTATTGTTTCACACGGACCGTTGTTCAATCTTCAAGAAGCACACCATAGCGCGTGATACATTTTGAATTTAGTTGGCGCGATTGTGGAGAGTAAAGATGCCCATAAACGGCAGAGAATGTTTGAAGTTTGGGATCATTACAAACTTAAAAAGGAAGAGAACAAGTTTGCTGTTTCACCAAGCGTCGCTGAACCAAGGTAACGTAGCCTATATATATTGGCTGATTTTAAACTCATACTGAATTTGTAGGGATGTCGTGGTGCGGTTTGACTAAATATGATGTTTAGCTTTGATGTTTTTAAGTAGTGAACGTATTCACGTTCAATTGCAAGAGAGTATAGCCTAAAAAAAGAACCCCTACACACACACACACACATACACACACACACGCACACGCACCCTCCTCTCTCTCACGCCCCAGTCAGACCAATTGCGGCAATGCATCACATATGCTTAAAAAATTAAACTCCCCAGCCTGCTTCTCCAAATCCACTTGTACTTTTGGGGAAGACATTATAATCGGCTACCAAAGTAATGGAGCATAGAACATTTTCAATTAACAAATAATACAATACTACAAGACATGCTACTTCAACAAAGAAAATGCTGTTCTTTTTCTATTTAACAAAATGCATATTTGCAATAAACATTCCTCTTTTCAAAGCTACACTATGTGTAGGTGACTCAAACGCATGCAATTTGAAGCACGGATGCTTCACCTAAAATGCACCGCAATGCAAGCCGAATGCAGCGTTCTATTGAAAATGAATGTATGTATATCTGCCGTACCGAACTGCATTGAAGCAACTGGTCTGACTAGGGCGTCACTCTCCCTCCCTCCTTCGCGTAGTCCTTTTGCTTTGTAATAACAATTATAAAAGTGAATAGAGACCTACCTAGCTTTGCATGAACAGTGTTGCTCCTTGATATTGTTAGTCCCAGCCTCCGTCTCGATTAGTAGGATATGCGGTGGTTCATTTTTTGACTGTGACCGGTATGCTTTTGCCTCTATTTGGATGCCTTGTTGTTCCTTGCGTTTCAGCTGTACATCTTGAATATAGCCTTCGAACGCATATTGCAGCCCCTTTTGCCTACTTTATCGGACACTTTATTTGCTGCTTCATAAAAGTTTGATAAAATTTCAGCATGAAGAGCTGTCACAGCATAAGCCATGTTGATACCAAACCAGAGCCCGATGAAGTTGTCGGACGTAGCAACAGTAACTAAGGGGGGCGGGGCTTAGCCAAAGGTGAATTGTTGGCACTGGCACTTATAAACACTAAATGGTTAAAAATTACAATAAATAGGCTTAGTTTTGGAGCCAAATGTTGGAGTTGGAATAAATGCCTGTTTTTTTTTAGAAATAAAAGCCAAATGCTTGATAATTTTAAAGCCAATTAATTTTAATTATGTATTATTTGTTTTGGTTGTTTAAAAACACACAAAAAATATGTATCCGATTAATCGATTAATCGATCGATTAAGTACTAGATTAATCGATTACAAAAAGAATTGATAGCTGCAGCCCTACTGTAGAGTTATCTAATTTATAAGAAAACGTGTGACAAAGGTGTCCCCACACCCCTCAAAGGTTTCCCCAGAGACTACACCTTTTAGGGGCAGGTTATAACATTTACATGCTAATTATTTTAGGGTGCCATTTGCCCCTTCCCTGTATCATGCAATGGTTACAGAGAGCCTGAACAAGATTTGTTTAAGCAGACCATGTCAAATGTTCCAAAAACTCTAAAAGAACCTTTCTTTAATGTGATCTCTTCAGTTTTTCAAGAATTGGTTTAGGAATCGTTTAGGAATCGGAATAGTTTTAAAAGTACCGGTTCGGCAACGGAATCGTTAAAATCCAAACGATACCCAACCCTAGTTGTGCCAGCATGCTCCACAAACAGTGCACTGTCCAATAAATACAGACATGGACAGAAGTGATGCAGTTCTTCATGTCAACGTGAAGTCCAGGTGCCATTTTTTTAAGACTTCCTGCAAGGGAAGCTCGGCTTCCAGTCAAATGAAGAAATAGTGTGCGAAACAGAATTGTATGTGCACCAAACTGCAAATAATCTTTCATTGCTTTCACACAAAATGCATTCAATGACCACCTCATCCTGCAATATGATAAATCTTTGGAGCAAGTTTTCAAATGCTAACATACAGTTTACAAATCTGTTAACAACACTTTCAAAACAGAATGCTGGAAAATGTAATGCATTAATGCGGTAACCAGATTAAAATATATAAAAAATCATAGCTGAATATTTCTTTATTATTATTCCATTTCTTTTTTGTTTAAACTTTAAATTTTTCACAACTTAATTATTATATGCAAAAATGAACAAATACATTTTCTTTCAATCGATTTTGAAACAGTCTCTAAACTGTATTTGCAATTGTCACAACTGTTTGATGGGACATCACAACTCTATTGCATGTCTGCAAAATGTAGTAACTCACCCAAAACATTTACAGTAACTCCTGCTTCCAAACATAGTTGTTATGTCAGTAAATTGGCCAATGCAACTATCATTGTGTGAGCTGTACTTGTCAAAATCTTTTGATGTTTTGTTCCAATGATTAAGGGCTGAGGACTGGTTTTAGGCCCACCCAGTGGTCAAACATGGACTAATTTCCATTATATGTGCATAATGTCAGTTTTGTCTAGCAGAATGCTTTTGTGTATCACACCTAGCAATTTATATACCTTTTTCAACAGTCTGTACAAGTTTACTGAAAAAAGTAGATACTGTACAATCCTGTAGTACACAAAAAGTAGATGCACATTTGTATGTACAGTATGCAGGACATTTATGGTAGCAATGTGTTACATTTCAACAAAAAAAAGTCACACTTGCATGTCTAATTACTGTAAATATAAATTTATACAGCGTGTGAAATAAGTATTGAACACGTCACCATTTTTCTCTGTAAATATATTTGCAGAGGTGATATTGACATTACATTTTTAATAGATGTTGGTAACAACCCACAGAATCCATGCACACAAAGAAACTATTAGAGCCTAAGAATGTCCAACCTACAGTAGGTCTTCCACACAGGCCACAAGTGTTACCCTGCTAAGCATAAGCAGAGGCATGAAAAAAAGAAGATTACACACATCTTTAGGTCAGAATCAGTTAAAGCTACCTCATTTCTATAAGCACTGTCCCCTACTATGCCTTGTTGACACTGACTAAGGTCTCTTAACTGGCTGCTAGAATGTTATGGCTGAAGATCTGCTCCAGCCTGTTCTGTGTTTGGTGTCGTAAGGTAAGGTGTGTGTGTGTGCGTGCGTGCGTGCGTGTGCCCTTGTTTTTGTATGGTTGTTCGGCCCTGAAATCTTGTTCATGCCCCACAACCAGACATAAACCTGACAAAAAGTTGTCAAATTAGACGTGGGGACAAATTGCACCTTGTGGGAATAGCCTGTGCATATTTGTAGTGTGTGGTTGTGACAATAGTTGTTTCATGTTGTGTTTAGTGCAGACTTTTATGCGGTCATTTGACTAAAGTTGACTCAGGTGCTACAGAGTAATTCTGGGTCACAATATTATTGTTTTATTATTTCTTAATTTCATGTTTTAAATACTTGCATGATTTACTGGAGGCAAAATTACTTGACATTTTACTGTAACATCTCATTTGTTTGGAAGAAAATCCCACATTCTTTGTTAATGTGTGATTCTGTAGGATTACTCTTAAGTTGATGCATTGTTGATTTAAAAATTTCCTATTTTCAGTACTGACGTTATTTATTGGTTGTAAAATGTTTCTTTACTTATTATATAACTGTGGTAATGTGATATATACCAAAACTTTATCGGTAGCAGCCATTAGGTGGTGCTGATCGCATGTTCTAATCTGGGTGGGACAGAGTACATACTCAAAGTCAGTCTGGTGCACAGTCAGCATTGTATGCAGTGTTCAAAATTATCTTTTTCATCAACCAGCAAAACGGCTACTGAATGTTCAAATTTTACCATTCACTCAATCAGGGGCGCAACTACCCAGTGTCAGAGGGGTATGCAGCAACTATTTTGGTGCCCCCCCAAAAAAAAAATATAAATAATTGTGCCGGACATCCTAATGTTAAATAATAGCCTAGAGGTTTATTTTAAAGTATATCAGCCACTGTAGGCCTAACATAATTATAGATAATTATATGGTATAATTATATATATATATATATATATATATATATATATATATATATATATATATATATATATATATATATATATATGTATCAGGGCTTGACATTAATGGTTGCCCAGTTCCAAATTGTGACAAGTGGCAACCTAATCATCATCCCTAGTTCCCCCCGTGACATCGCCGACCACATGTCTGTCTAATTGACATATTGTCAAACAAACATTATGTTATAGATTTTCCATACTAGTTTTTCCATATTAACAATATTAAGAAATGAATCTATTGCCATCAAGTGGCTCCCTCTACACTTCCACCCAATGTTAGACCTACCTGTTGCCTTCTCCTGTCTTTCCTGATCCACCATCCTCACACCTGAATGAAATGAATTCACTGTTAAATATAGCAGCCTAAAGTCAATTTTTAAATCAGCCTAGTGATGGCATCAGATGGTTAACCAGAGTTATTGCACAAGTTGTGTTTTCCAGCTTCTTGTCATTTATTGTGCATGCTAACTTATATTTACCAGTTTTTATTTTACCTTAATTAAATTGAGATTGTCATGCATGGGATTAGTACCATAGGGTTTAACCAAAATATAAATGTAGCTATCAGCAATATTGGTTTGCATTATTGCATGGTTAGCAAACAATAGATAGTCTAACACAAATATTTGCAAGTCTCCAAGTTTGGTAGTGAATCTATGCATGATTCCATGGTAAACCAGTGTTATTGCATTAGATATGTTTTCCAGATTCATGTCATTAATTGTACATGCTAACTTATATTTTCCAGTTTTCAGCTCAGCAACCTCGGTTGTGCACATTCTAAACTAGCCAAAAAAAAACATCTGGCTGCTACATTCCCAGTGTTAGCAAACGCTAGCTAGTCTGTTAACATGAATATTTGCGAGCCTCCAAGCACAGACGTCACACTTTAAATCCTACCTGTTGCCTTTCATCCACTTCTTTAACTGCTGTTGCATCCCTTGACTTGCCATCTTATTTTCACTCTTTCTTTAGCCCAATGACTACTCAAAAACAGCTCAAAATGCCTTAAAACTAGCCCAATTTGTTTACGTTGCCACTGAGTAAAAAATTCCAATAACTTTTACACAATGTACAAATAAATGTGATTTCTTTTACCCAATTCTCTTAATTTCATATACTGTAATTGACTACTCTCCCTCTCTTTCATACACACAACGCAGTAGCTCCTCTCATACCTGGCACAGGCTGCACCATACAGCCTAGGTCACATTTATTTATGCTGCAGCTGTGGTTGTTTAAAAATAGCCAAAAAAAAACGCAACCCACGACAAATATATTTTCTACTGCCTAATTTATTAAAAAATAGGCCAATTTGGCTAGAAAACCACGGATATGGCAACACTGCTCACGGCACCCCGCTCCCTCTTCTATGTCAAAATTCTATGATGGAATCTTATGAGGACGCCTTAGGCCTTACTCTAGCCTGTTAGTCCTCTAAAAGGTTATATAACATTGAGCAAATGCAGAAATTATTTAGAAACACACAACAGCAGCTACATATAGAAAATACCATATTTATATATATATTTTTTTTATTTTTTACCATCGCTTTGGCGCCCCCATAGTGCTGCGCCCCTATGCGCCGCATATAGCGCATACCCACTTTTTGCGCCACTGCACTCAATAGATTACTATTGTTTTTTTGGCTGGTGAGTGAACCAAATTTACCAGCCATCTGCATATTTAACCAGCATTTGGCTGGTAAATGGTGCTAATTTTGAATCCTGATTGTATGCCTTTGACAACATGCTTGTGTCAAGTTGATAAAGGCTCCATTATTACAAGTTTCCCTGGCATTTACTTTACCACTAAATTCGCCCCAGGAATTATTACAGAAACATTCATAGACAACTGAAAAGTGGTGCAGATGGTTCAGCGGTTAGGGAGTCAGACTGAAGTCAAATGTTTGCCAGTTTGTTTCCCAACTGTGCCAAATGTCGTTATGTCCTTGGTCAAGGCACTTTACCCTAATTTGCTCCAGTGGAATGTCACTGTACTTACTGTAATTCACTCTGGATAAGAGCATCTGCTAAATGACTTAAATGGGTGTATTGATGCAACTTGAAATTCTGATCGATGTATAATGCATTCTCCCCACCCACTCAATATCACCACTAGCCGTCACTGTAGTGGACACCAGAGGTATCACTATGGTATTAATATCCATAGCATCACCCACTCTCAACCTGCACTTGAGCAGGTATATCTCCCTAGTTAATGCAAAAGCCCGCACCTCATTTGGCTGCCTCTCCTTCCAATTCTCTGCTGCTAATGATTGGAACAATTTACAAAAATCCCTGAAACTCGAGTCCACCTACTAATGCCTACTTTTAAGGCATTACTTTCAAATCTACTGACCGCTGCACATGTTGACTCTACCTCCTCTCTTTGCCCGTTTATGCCCTAGCGTCCTCATCAAAGCCTTAACGCATATTGCCCATCATTAACCATACAGCTGTCTTTGTATAATTTGCACATTAACATTTTCAGCCATGTTCATCATGTTACCTATCCTAGTGTTATTTCTCTTGTACTGCCACTTCACATTCCAATAATCTACCTCTCTATTCTTAGACCATATTTGCACTGAATGTACAGTATTTTTTATCTAACCTAATGCCGTTTATCTGTGTAACTGTATACCTGAATGTTTTTGCTTTAACTTAATGTCGCCTTATCTTGGCCAGGTCGCAATTGCAAATGAGAACTTGTTCACAATCGATTAATCTGGTTAAATAAAGGTGAAATAAATAATAAATCACTGAGGGCCCTATCTTACACCCAGCGCAAGTGACTTTTTACACAAACGCATGTATCATTCCTATCTTGCACAAGGACTTTTCCTTCCAAAGACGCGCGTCGGTAAATAGGCTATATGCACAGCTCCACTACTTCCTGAACTTAAAGCTGCTCTTTTATTTCCTGCCTTACATTATTGAACAAACTGATTAATCCATGTGTGTCACAATGGTCAAACACAAGTGGATTAATCAGTTTGTCCAATAATGTAAGACAGGAAACAAAGGAGCTGCATTAAGTTCAGGAAGTAGTGGAGCTCTGCATAGAGCCTATTAGGGAATGAACTTGCGTTCATTGGGCGGTTCAGCGAAAAGAATAGGCGAGTTCCGGCACAAACGTTCCCTGGTGCTATCTTGCAATTCCCAAAAACAATTCCGCCACTGACCAGGAAAAACCTGGTTAAAAGTCAGTGGCATGTTATTCATATGCTATTTTAAGGGTGCATGCTTAACCATAATGTAGCTTGTGCACAACGCACATACACTTTGCTCCTCTCATCTACACAAATGCAGCAGTTCTTTATTATTGCAATACATAATTAGAATGAAAAATATTACCACACGAGGGAAATCATTGTGGTGTCCGAAGATGTGAAAAAATAGGTATACAGTGGCTTACGAAAGTATTCGGCCCCCTTGAACATTTCGACCTTTTGCCACATGTCAGGCTTCAAACATAAAGATATAAAACTGTAATTTTTTGTGAAGAAGCAACAACAAGTGAGCCACAATCATGAAGAGGAACGAAATTTATTGGATATTTCAAACTTTTTTAACAAATAAAAAACTGAAAAATTAGGCAAGCAAAATTATTCAGCCCCTTTACTTTCAGTGCAGCAAACTCTCTCCAGAAGTTCAGTGAGGATCTCTGAATGATCCAATGTTGACCTAAATGACTAATGATGATAAATAGAATCCACCTGTGTGTAATCAAGTCTCCGTATAAATGCACCTGCTCTGTGATAGTCTCAGAGGTCCATTGAAAGCACAGAGAGCA
>JACXGM010037661.1:0-10000 GCA_016801145.1 Umbra pygmaea
ATACATACATACATACATACATACATACATACATACATACATACATACATACATACATACATACCTGTATAATGTATGATGTATATTATATGATGTATGATTCATAACATACAGTATGTACACCCAATTATTTATAAATTAAAATCATAGAAATTGTCAGTGGTGCCTAAACATTTTACATCCACATGACACTTTTATAGACATAATCAGGACAGCGCTTTGACTCATTCCGTTTTTCTGTAGTTCGGTGTCATGTATGGGTTAAACCATCCTGATTGCTGCACTCATGGTAAGAAAACTGTAACATTTGAATGTTTTGGTGATGCGTTCTGCTATCAATTCTCTTCTTCTTGCCAGCATCCATTTATCATTTATGTCACCTGAGCTAGTCCGATAAAGCCACAACAAGCATTATGACTGTATGTGATAGGCCAATGTGAGGCTTGTAGACACATAGACCCCCATCGTGCCAAGATGTAACTATCTGACCGAAATGACACATATATTCCGTCTGTTAACAAAACACTCATGTCTCACCTCAGAAATATACAGTTTCATTATCGCTGTAAAAAGAGACGCTTTATCCAGAGGTCAGCCGGGAATATGGAACCATGCCCCTCTCCAATGAGCGGTGAGGCTGTATCATTGTTTCAGACATGGGGCGCTCTGCCTGTTGAATCATAATTCCCCTGACCTCCGTGACCCACCGGGGATTTGACAACGCAGGGCCATGCTTCAGAACAGGCGCTCTCTTTCACTCCTGCCGCTGCCACTGCTGCCAAAATAGCTTTTTCATTCCTCAAACAATCATTCGCCAGAGCCTCTGAATGGAAGGGCCGATGACATAAGCTGTGGGCTCTCTCGTTTGAGATAAGTGCTTTTCTCTAAACTGCAGAAGCGTGTGGTCTGACCCTGGTGTACGTCCTGACGGTGCTGTTATCTTCTTTCCCTCTCATTTAATTCTGCTCCTGGAGCGTTCCTTGAAGCTCCATTTAAATATGCTCATCACTGCCACGGCCCTGTTGTCGAAATCTCAATTAATATGTTAATGTCTCTGAGATTTTTCATTAGTTACCAGATTACAGTCATTTTTTCCAGGAGTGTTTGGTGGGGCATTGGTTTGTTTTGCATTGCCTCTTGGTGCTGGAGGGGTTTTTCAATTATAAAACATAACTTTAAATCCTCAAATAACTACAGTACAATGTTGATACACTTGATTCATAACATTCATTCTGTTGGTTCATTATTATTGCCTTTACATTATTATTGTTGGACTACAGCTGAAACGAAAAGACTGTTTTCACTCCAACCCTAATTTAGCACACCTGATTCTAATAATTAGCTGCTTGATAAGATGAGTGAGGTTCCAGTATGTGTGGTTGGAGTGAACCTACAGGATGGTAGCTCTCCAGGACCAGTGTCGGAGACCCCTGACTTTACTGGAACTACAAATGCATTGCATATATGTACACTGCTCAGGAGAATAAAGGGAACACGCCATCATCACAGTATAACATCAAGTCAATTAAACTTCAGGGATATCAATCTGTCCAGTTACGAAAAATAAACGATTGTGAATCAATGTCACATTTTTTGGGGCAAATGAAAGTGACAACAATTGCCCTGGAGAGGCAACAGCAAGACAACCCCATAAAAGGAATGGTTTTGCAGGTGGTGGCCACAGACAATTGCTCTTTCCTTATTCTGACCGATTCTTCTCTAGTTTTGTGTTTTATTGGTGTCCTTGTCACTACTGGTAGCATGGGACGGTACCTGCAGCCCATTCATGTTGCACGAGTAGTCCAGCTCCTATAGGATGGCACATGTGCTGTTGCAAGAATGTTTGCTGTGTTTCCCAGTACAAGAGCATAGAGGAGATACCAGGAGACGGACGTTACACAAGGAGAACTGGAGAGGGCCGTGGAAGGGCATCAACCCAGCAGCAGGACCAGTATCTGCTCCTTTGAGCGAGGAGGAACAGGAGGAGCTCTGCCAGAACCCTACAAAATGACCTCCAGCGGGCTACTGGTGTGCATGTTTCTGACCAAAGTGTCAAAAACAGCCTCCACGAGGGTGGCATGGGCGCCCAACATCCTCTAGTGGGACCTGTGCTCACAGCCCAGCACCGTGCAGCTCGATTGGCATTTGCCAGAGAACACCAGAATTGGCAGGTTTGCCATTGTTGCCCCGTTCTCTTCACAGATGAGAGCAGGTTCACACTGAGCACATGTGACAGACATGAAAGAGTCTGGAGACACCGTGGTGAACGCTATGCTGCCTGCAACATGATCGGTTTGGCTGTGGATCAGTGATGGTCTGTGGAGGCATATCCTTGGAGGGTCGCACAGGCCTCCACGTGCTCGCCCATGTTACCCTGACTGCTGTTAGGTACCGGGATTAAATCTCAAACACATTGTCAGACCGTACACTGGTGCAGTGGGCCATGGGTTCCTCCTGGTGCAGGACAATACCTAGCCTCATGTGGCCAGAGTGTGAAGACAGTTCCTGGGTGATGAAGGCATTGACGCTTGGGTGATGATGACATTCCTGCTTTATGTTGCTGCGTGTGTTTATTATTTTGTGTTACTAGTACAGTTACTTCCAGCTCTGTATCTGCTTCCGTCTCGTTACACTCAGCTCAAAGCGTTACACTCAGCTCAAAGCGTTACACCAGCTCAAAGCGTTACACTCAGCTCAAAGCGTTACACTCAGCTCAAAGAGTTACACCAGCTCAAAGCGTTACACTCAGCTCAAAGTGTTACACCAGCTCTCAATCGGTTGGTGATGTTGGTTTCCATTAAACGTTGTTATGACATTTTGTTCTCAAGGAATTACACAATGTGCAGTCAAGATTTTGATCTTAAATATATTTTGTTCATCGAGGCCCAATGTGAGATTTGAGTGTTCCTTACATTTTTTGCACAATGTATTTAAGCCTATCTTTCACTATAAAAAATACTCAGGCTACATTCTTCACTGTTATGTGGCAGATGAGCCAGTTCCATCACAGTGAACATTATACCAAAGGAAATCTGCAAATTAATGTGGATATCCTCGTTAGGAGCACAGCTTAGATATGCTTCAGTGAAAATTTACTTCACTAAGTAATGTATGATTAGAGTCATAAGCCCCCTCAGTTTCCATCTCACCAGACTGTTTAGGAGCATTTAATTTTCAGACAGAATTATTGAATCATCACTGCAGGGCTAACAGTAGATTTTAATAAGAGTAATTAAAGGGAAGTAGTGTCCTTATGGCTTTCTGTTGTAATAGCTATCCTAAATGTCACCCATTTCCCTATGTAGTGCACAAGAGCTCTAAAATGTTGGTCAAAAGTAGTTCCCTATAGATGTGATGGCATTTGGGTCACAGCCTGTAGTAAATAATTTAACACTTCAGGTGTTCCCTATGTAAATCCATTAGAAATGGAAATTTGGTACAAAAGGCTCATGGATTATAAGGTAATAGTCTCACTAGTACAACATTATTTTCTTTTATCTCAGAATATTTTTTTATAAAGCCTCAACACAGTCTTTGTTTTAAAATCGTCATTGTATTTCTAATAAATTACAATTTGTGCTCATTTAATGAAATACACTCGAACAAACAGCATATTGTTCATCTAATTCATTTTATTTGTTTCCTCTGGCCACTAAATTTTTTAGTAAAATTGTATGAGCGGGATTTTATATATTTTATTTAAACAGCTCTCACACATATGGACATTATCATAATCATTTTTATTATTTTATCTCACATGGAAATGCCCCAAAAGTGAAGATATCATGTTTTTGAAAATAAGACAGACATTTTATCACATTTATTTTATATGCTCAAAGACTTTTCTTTTTAAGCTTTAAGACTTTTACAAAGCAGGAACATCAGGTGTCTATATCTACATTACTTATATTATATCCCTCATAACTGCACATAAATTAGAATATTTTCAGTATTTCTCATCAGGCAATTGAGTAAAGTGGTGTTGGTCTATAAAAGCACTTTGTGACAACGGCTGATGTATAAAGGGCTTTTTGAAAATACATTTGATAGATTGATTAAAGGCCTTATAGGTCCATACTGGTTGGCTGAGCAGTTTTGACGTAATGTCTCTAAGGTATGCTGGTGACAGGACACATGGCACTAAGATCATGTAGAACACGCATAATGGGACCAAACACTGGTTTTGCTTACATTCGAATTGCATAAAATGTCCATATTTAACACTCATCTTTATCTTCTGCTTTCTTCTTGCTATCCATCTCATTGTTTTCACTCTGTGTGCCCTTGAGTAATTATCATTTTCTTATTCTGTATGCTACAAAGCTCCTCCTTTTTCAGATGTAGCGCATGTAATTGCTCGAGCAGAATGTAGAGATTCTTCACTGCCCGTCCTTCATGGGATCTTGTAGCCCGTAAACACACGGCTAATTAGCCAGCTCATTGAAACACAAAGAGGGGGACTAGCCACTCCTCTACCCCTTAATGGCAGTGGGGTCACATGCCTCCTAGTGCCTCTCCAGCTGTCAGTGGCTCTGAAGGGGCCTCTCATTGTGTTTGAAGCTAGGCAGGAGGAAGAGCAGGAAAAAGAAGAGAAAGTGAACTGCCTGTGTTTTGACAGTGTGAACACTTGGAGGAGTGGAAGTGCAGGCCAGGCTGGGAAACGTCTTTGTTATGCTAAGAGCTTCACCACTTTGTTCAGCCCAATAAAAGAGAGGATCGCCATTCATTCATTGCTCCTCTTCAACCCAGCGAAAGTTGATTTTATTATCTCCATTGGTCCATATTTAGGGGCTTTGAATGTGAAAGAAGTAAAGACTGGATGGTGGTGTTGAGTAGAGGGAAGGACTAGAGGTCACTTTAAGCATTTCTATTTACACATTCCTTGGATGTGTGAATATTTCATCTGTTTGTTATGACTGTAATAATGTAACCCCACGTCATGAATTAAAGCCAAATTTCCACCCAAAACTGTGAGTTCATAGTAAAATAAAATGAAATTGTATAATTGTTTCTGCAATCAGACTAAGAGAGAAAATGATAACTGATTTTGTAGCTGTTGATTTTAAGATGTTTATCTTTTGGAGTAAATAGAAGTGATTTTTAGGCCATATGTGTATCTATAGTATATTTTGTTGCTTGGTTGCTAAGAAAAGTGTAGATAGCCTTTCCTGAAATATCTGGCACTGTGTGACAAAGCATGGCCACTTCGTTTATTTCAAAATCCCAGACAAAAGTCCATCGTAACACTAGGGGTTTTCTGCCATTAGGCTGTCATGCTGTGAAGCGGATGGGGGGTCAAGCGATGTTGTAAAGAGGTTGGAAATGAGGAGGGGTACTAAATAACTTTTTGTCTACCTCATCCCAACTTTAGGCTATTTTGTTAGTTTTTGGATAGAGGCAGATTTTTTTGTCTGTGCAAAAACTGACAAACAGTGCCAAGCTGAGCTGGTATGTTTTACAACTTGCAAAAGGTATTGTTTAAAAAATAGGGGTTAGAAAGTTGGTAATAAGGAATGTAATAACCATTATGAAGTAGAATTAAGAAGGCACCATTTATTAAAATTGTAAAAATGTATTGATTTATTGTAGGACACAGTATCTTTGCTGTTATTTTTTCTGTCGAAATCTTTATAAATAAATAAAAAGAATCATGCAACAGTAACACTGGAGGGATAAGTGTGCAAATGATGTGAAAATACGCCAGTGGGGCGGAGCAGTGATACTGGGGTTTGAATGTGCAAATAGAAAAAAGGTGTCAATGAGTTGGGTAGGGGTGGGATAATAACCTGTGCAATAATTGGAAAGCAGCTCTGACAGTTAATACTTAAATTCAGTCAGGGAGATCTGGGGGAATCTCCAGATCTCCCATCTAAATTCTTCTGAAGTGTGTTTTGGTAGCCTTTGATAATTTAATCATTCACTTTATGATTTTTATAGATTAATTATAGATTCCCCTTTTTCTCTGGGGATTTTTATACATTTTATTTTTATTATAAAGCCCTTTAAAAACTAATGACAAGTTACAAGGTACAATTACTTGCCACACACTTTGCAATAAAAAATGTAAAAACTATTCTGAAACAATGCTAATGCTAGGTTTTGATTCTTGTTTGTTTTTAGACTGATGTGGATGGCCAGGAAGAAGACACCAGAAGCGTTGCGGCATCCTCGGTTACGGTAGGCTCTGCAGGCTGCTGACCTATGTTCTAAAAGTGTCTCCGCTCTCTCTGCATGACCCAACCACCGTACAGAACGTGTGTTTACCAGTCAAAAAGAGAGCTGTTTCACAGAGCCCGGAGAAGATGAAGTGTGTGCAGAAACCAGTGTGTGTTCCTGTGTGTGTGTGTGTATTAGTGAGAGTGTCCGACAGTTAGAGTATGGAAAGAACGGGAAGGCCGTCAGTATTCCATAACTGCCACAGGATGATGAAACGGAGCCGCTTTATTTCCCCCCACGCTGTTCCCATGGCAATATACTATAATCACCCCCCCCTCCACTATGGCGAGACACAGACTCATTTGCTCATTGGCTGTGACAGCCTCCTACCTCTCACTGACTGGAACCAGCAGGGGCTTGAGCGAAGCCTCTGGTGGAAGTAGCAAGGGAGATCGGAGAATGGTGAGAGAGGAGGATGAGGGGGGATGAGGGAGGCGCCCTGAGAGAGAGAAAGATCTCCACAATTCTTATTGAGGAATGGAGTGGATAGAGTGATAGATGTTCCCACAGTGCGGTAATTAGAGAGAGGCAGCCATGAGGGTCACGTCATAAGAGCACCATCATTACAGCTGTTGCACTAACACTGGGTTCTGCCGGCAGTGGAATGCAGGCGATTGATCCTCCATCTGTGGCTTTTAGGTTTGGAAAAACTTTGCAGGGGCCACTTCAGTGACAGATTTCTTGCACTTTGTAAGTTTGGAATATTTCCTACTCTTCACATACTAAAATGAGCAAACTGTGTGCAGGGGTTTCAGCTAGATCCTGTGCAGACTGACTAAACTGGATGTCCTCTCACTGTTCTTGCTCTCTCTGCGGCGGCTCCCCACCCATGGTGTTGGTGTTGTCAGGCTGAAGGCTGAGGGACAGCCTCCCTGGTTGAGGGCTAGAGAGGCAGGCTTTTCTAATTAACATGGACCTGACACCTGCCTGGCCAGAGTAAACAGGTGAGCTGTGTGGAAGAGGCCCACCCTGGCAGGCTGCTGATTAAACCCTCGCTTTGCATCACACTCGTTCTCGCATCCCGCTGGTCAGTAAACACCACTAATGGCATCAGACCCCTGCCCGGGCGACACCCCCTACCTGGGCGACGCCCCCTACCTTGCCCACAGGCACCTGAATGGACAGCTATAATAAGGAGTCTGCTATTCTAAAGAGACAATAATTAAATGTAAAACAAAAAACTATGTCCAACCTTTTCTTTGCAAGTGACCTCATGCTGAGACTCTTGTCCAGGTGACCCCTGTTGTTGTTGTTTATTTATTGTTGCACCTCTATTCTGAAAAGCCATGATTGATAGTTTCGCCTTATCATCTGCCTCAAATGCTGAAAATCACCATTTCTCTTCAAATTAATCATGGCCTTGATTTGCCAGCTTAAGTCAGATTTGGGTTTGTTTTCCTTGCCCCGAGGATAGACTAGATGTGGGGTTTCTACCTGATTCCCTGCCTGCATATAGATCCCTATCTACCATATTAGTTGGCTTTGTTTGTTTATTATCGGGACTAATTCCCTGACTTCCCACTGATAATAGACTTTCCACTTTGTGAAGATAAATGGATTGTCTTACATACTCATCACTTGGTATGACGATCTCATGAAAGATTCAGAACACTGGGATAGTGTCCCAACAACACCCTATCCTCTTCTGAACAGGAGAGTAGTGCACTACGCAGGGAATAGTGGGGCATTTGTAAAGCAGTCTTGGAAAGACATGTCTGGATAAAAAAGAAGTGTGCTCTGGAAGAAGACAGCTGACATTGAAGAATGAGGTGAAATAGTCAAAGTCTGTGTGAAAGCAATGGGTTAGTTCTACGGTGTTAATTTTTTCTCTCCCATCCTCTTTGCCTCTCATTCCTCAGTCAGGGTTTCCCAGGATCCAGCTGGATCCACTGGAGAAGGACTGGCTACGATCCTGTGCCCTGGGGAACACTGCTGCTCTCCGACAGCTTCTCACATTGGATCCCGGTCTGGCTGCCAAGAAGGTACTATGTCATCATATACTTCACCCTCTACTTCATCGTCTGCCTCACCTACTTTTCCCTGTACCTCATCCTCTACCTCACCCTACACTTCTCCCTCTTTATCACCCTCTACACCATCCTTCCCCCTTTACCTCATTGTCTAAACTTTCCTCTACCTCACCCTCTACCGCCCCCTCTGCCTCATCTTTAACCTCCCTCTCTACCTCATCCTTACAACTCATCATCCACCTCACTACTTCCTCCTCTACCTCACCCTCTATCTCATCTGAACTTACACCTCTAACAGGATCCTCTGGCTCAACATTGTACCTCACTGCTTCTCCATTTACCTCATCATATCTCATCCTGTACTTCCCCCTCTGCCTCCTCTTTAACTTCCCAATCTACCTCATCATCTACCTCATCATCTATCTCACTACTTCCCCCTCTACCTCATCCCCATCTCACCCTCTAAGTCACCCTCAACCTCATCCTCTATCTCACCCTTTACCAAATTATTTTCCTCTTTCTCTACTTCCCCCTCATCCTCTACCTCATCCTCACCCTATACCTTACCCTCTCTCACCCTCTGCACAGTTCATACTCCCTCTCCCATAGGACTGACAGTAAACACACACACACTATATTTGTTACTCTATCTTTGTGGGGGCCTGAGAACTAATCCTGTCCTAAAAATCCATCTCTTTCTTAGCCCTAAACCTAACCTTAACCTTTACCCTAACGTTAACCATAACCTTACCCTTACACTAACCCTAAACTTAATGTCAGTAACCTAACATTAGTGCCTAAAATTAACCTTGGAATAATGCCTATTCCTAACCTTAATCCTAATTTGTAATGCCTAAACCTAGCAGTAACCCCAATTCTAATACTATGCCCAATAGTACGTTCTTCCCTAAATCAAACCTCTGAGCCATGAATTGCCACATTTCAGGTTTCAAACATAAAGATATAAAACTTCACTTTTTTGTGAAGAAGCAACAACAAGTGGGACACAATCATGAAGTGAAACAAAATTTATTGGATATTTCAAACTTTTTAACAAATAAAAAACTGACAAATTGGGTGAGCAAAATTATTCAGCCCCTTTACTTTCAGTGCAGCAAACTCTCTCCAGAAGTTCAGTGAGGATCTCTGAATGATCCAATGTTGACCTAAATGATTAATGATGATAAATAGAATCCACCTGTGTGTAATCAAGTCTCCGTGTAAATGCACCTGCTCTGTGATAGTCTCAGAGGTCCGTTGAAAGCACAGAGAGCATCATGAAGAACAAGGAACACACCATGCAGGTCCGAGATATGGTTGTGGAGAAGTTCAAAGCCGGATTTGGATACAGAAAGATTTCCCAAGCTTTGCCACAAAAGTTTGACACAAGCCACCTGGGAGACACACCAAACATGTGGAAGAAGGTGCTCTGGTCAGATGAAACCAAAATCGAACATTTTGGCAACAATCCAAAACGTTATGTTTGGCGTAAAAGCAACACAGCTCATCACTCTGAACACACCATCCCCACTGTCAAATATGGTGGTGGCAGCATCATGGTTTGGGCCTGCATCTCTTCAGCAGGGACAGGGAAGATGGCTAAAATTGATGGGAAGATGGATGGAGCCAAATACACGAAAAAAGAACCTGATGGAGTCTGCAAAAGACCTGAGACTGGGACGGAGATTTGTCTTCCAACAAGACAATGATCCAAAACATAAAGCAAAATCTACAATGAAATGGTTCACAAATAAACATATCCAGGTGTTAGAATGGCCAAGTCAAAGTCCAGACCTGAATCCAATCGAGAATCT
>JACXGM010037662.1:0-11226 GCA_016801145.1 Umbra pygmaea
TATAATATTTTTAACAATACATTACTTTGTCAGTGAACATTTTTTCTGCCGGAGACGCTAGATTGGAAGGTTGTCATTGACGACGATAACAAAACCCATGATCCCATGCATCTTCCCGACGTCATCCAAGTACATCTTTTGTTATTGTTTTGATTGAGAGCCCCCTGGCGGCCAAAAAATTACATATTGTATGTTTAATGTTGAGGTAGAACAGAAAACCAGCAGGCTTCGGACCCCGTAGGGTTAGAGTTGAAAACCCCTGCTCTAGAGGGTCGGGAGACTGTGGGCCATAAACGCCTCGCGGGCCATATTAAAGGAGCAGGCGGGACACATCTGGCCCGCGGGCCGTAGTCTGCCCACCTCTGGTCTATCATTGGGGCAGACTTCTACATGCATGTTATGTGAATCAATACACTACTGATCTACAATTGGTGAGTATGTAGTCATGCACCCCAGTCGCCTAGGTAGTTTACTTGTAAATATTATAATTTTTTTATCTTTCTTCGAGACGATTAAACACACCTACCTATTTTATATTTAAAACAGTTGCGTGGTGCATTGTGGGTAACTAAATTCAGTGTACCCAATCAAATGCTTTGTGATTGTGATACGTTGTTATGGAGGTAAAGTCAAGCTGTAAGCATGAAATAAAACGTGTATAATCACGTGCTTGCTACTAGTTATACTGTACGTGTTTAGAACGAATTTAAACTTCAAAGGCGAATTTGTCATAAAATACTATCTCTTTGTCTTGAGTAAGTAAGCAAACGTTAGCTACGTAACTTTTTTTTTAGAAGCTAGCTCACTAACTAGCGAGCTACTTTACTAGGCTACCTACCGTATCAAACTAGCAGTTGTTTTCTCTAGTCGAAGTAAGGCGATTTTATTCAGAAATGTCTTCCACTGAACGTTTGAGTGCATTGAGAGAGCGTAACAAACAGTTGTTGACGCAACTGCGGCACCAAACCGAAACACTATTGACCATCACCGGCACCAACGACATCTCGTATGACTCAAAACAGACAAAACAAAACAAGACGACAAAAAACAATGGTCAAAATGAAGAAAAAAGCCCTCCAGAAATCTTGGTGACTCTGATGGATTGTGACCGAAGTGCTGCCCGGTCTGCTCTCAGCAAACCTAAGGTGCTGCCCGGTGTACAGTTAAGGGATAGAGAAAACACCGTGAAACTAGCCCCACCTGGAACTGGAGGTAGGTAGGTAGCTAACGTTAGCAGGCTAGCCAAGCACAGTGCGTACACGGACCTGGGCCCGTTTTTATCAATCTTCTCAAATTGCCATTTAAGTGCTGAGATTCACAAAATGTACTCCTATTCTCAAACTTAAATATAAAAGCAAGTTATCAAATTTCTTAAGCTAACAATCACTCTTACTCTCCCAGTTATTTAAGACAGGTCGAGAGGTCTCTCAAGTGGCTAGGAGTTGTCAGTAGGGGCTGGAAGAGTACAGTGGAAGAATGTTTTTGAATTGTTTGACGACGCGCAGTATTGTTTGGACAGAGCATGCGTTATCTTCGCCAGCGACTGAATAAGGGTCGTCATTTCACCATTGACTTTATGCAGCAATCATTTTCAGATGAATTGAAGGTGGTGATGATGCTTCGTTTCTGAATTCTGAGAAACTTGATAAATACGGGCCCTGTTCATGTCTCTTTAGCCAAAGTTGTTCTCCCGGATCATAGCTATAGGCTACCATGTCAGTTAACTGCCTAATAACTGCTGACATAAATTAATATTTTCATATCAGTCACAAAAGATTTTAGTCAATGTAATGCTGAACCACTTTTTCCCAGGTGAGGTGGAATTTGTGAATGTTACCAACTGTCAGACCTCCACGCCATCCCTTTACACAAGAAGCAATGTCAAACCCAGCCACTCTGTAGAACACACTACTGTTTACGCAGGTCTTCAAGACCAAGGCAACAGCCATCCTGCAAGTGTTGTCAGGTCAATAGAAGCTAGGAGGCCCAACACCAGACCCGATCTCTCCAGTCAGGAGGATGAAAGCGTAAGTAAATTCAAATGGGAATGTTTTACCTTGGGTAAGGACAGCCCTGTTCAGTTCTTTTACAGTGCAATTACAAAGCAATGCAGAGGCACAGTTCTGGAGCGAATATATTTTTATTACTGTAGTAATTACTCCTTTAATACCCTGTGGGATATAAAGAATGGAGTGACTTTGGGTCAGTCTTTTGTTGGACCTTAAGTTAATTTGTTTTTGCTTTCTACTGTGATTTTCTTGACCCCATTTCTGCATTGTATTACTAAGTATCTGAGATTTAACTGTAAAAACAATCTCACCTGTGGCTATATGAATTAACATTCCATAAGTAAACAGACTATACGTTAGGCTGTTCAAAGTCTTAATCATAGGCAACAATAGGAGAGTATAGTAGTTGTCTAGTGTTATTTCAATCTTCAGTACATTTTTGATGTGGAATAAGCAAATATACATAAAAAGCACACTAATGTTATTTTTGAGTTAAGTGTGAACAAGCCCAATGTCAAACTCGCCTTAACAGCTTTTGTGTGGCTGCCCTTTGGAGTATGAATTTTGTGTAGTGCCTATCCTATCGAATTGTGGCTACATCATAATTTAGCCAGTAAAAATTAGGACATTAGCTATATACTGTAGTTCAGTTAGGGTAGACAGGAGTTGTGTAGGCAGAAATTGCTGCTTGGTCAGGCAGGAGTAAATGTGGCTGGGCCAATAATAATCTACCAAGCAGCCATCAAAATACCTGACATGAAATAAATGTTAAAAAGTGTTTCCAAAAAGCAACAACAATTTCCATCCATCCATCTTCGTCCGCTTATCTGGGGTCGGGTCACGGGGCAACAGCTCCAGCAGGGGACCCCAAACTTCCTTTTCCCGAGACACATTAACCAGCTCCAACTGGGAGATCCCGAGGCGATCCCAGGCCAGGTTGGAGATATAATCCTGCCACCTAGTCCTGGGACTTCCTCGAGGCCTCCTCCCAGCTGGACGTGCCTGGAACGGTGTGTAGTGCATCAAACCCATTGTGTGATACTATTCTGTTTCCCCCAGTCCGGACGGTAATGCAAACCCGGCTTCCCCAATTTAACTTGTAAATAAATAGTAGAAGTAAAATGAAGAAATTATTAAGGGACAAAAATAATTACCACAGTAATATATCAAATTAGCTAACCAAGGTAGACATGTCATTAGACAGGGTGGGTGTCAGGATAACATTGGAGTCTGATATAACCAGTTAAATTCCAGGAACATTCTACTGACATTTTTTAGATTTTTCAATAGTCATGCAAGAATACAAACAACAAATCAAATGTTTCATTTCATTTATAAAAAAACTGTGAAGCCATTCTGGTTGGCTGGGCCAGTACTAAATCTGGCTGGGCCGAGGCCCTGCCCCGGCTTCGCTGCTGGCAGACCGGCTGCTACTAGCCTAATTTGTAAGTGAATGTACAAAACAAAAATATGTGTTGAATGTGAGCCACATATGAGCAGTTTTTTTTTAAACTTGAAAGTTGTGCTTGTAAATTCAAGGTAAGAGAAAAGACATATCAGCCTTACTTCAACAAGGCAGACATTATAATTTTCACTAGATGTCACTGTTATCAAAGTGACACAGTATTCATGGAGTAAATCCATCATTGTGCTCATTCAGAACTGAATATGACATTACACTTTTCTCCATTATTCAGTCGGAAGTTAGTTCCATAGCAGCTTGTTTCCACTATGGCCATTGTCAAGGATCTGCTCCTCATATTCCAACACTCTTACTTATTTACATCAACAGGCTAATGTAAACAAACTAGCACCTGTAAGCATTGTCAATATCAGTGACATTACCTTTCTCTTTGCAGTAATAATAAGCATTTGAGAGAGTGCAAGCATTGCTGCTGTTATTGCTGTATGGTTTTGTTCTGTCACACGTTTGTCAACTTACTCAGTCCTGTTAATGACACTGATTGGCTTGTTTGGTAAAAAAAAAGTGTATGGATCAACTGGAGCAAGTAAAGCCAGACCCTGAATCGCCCAAACAAAAACTCAAGGAAAGACTATCTCTAACAGTCTAATTAAAAAGGTTGTCCTCTGCCTGGTTTCATAGAGGGAGGTGGGTAAAGTCACATTCCAATCCTCAGGACAGGAGCAGATGTTAGCCTCTGACAGACAGCGGATGCGGCCTTTACTGGGCTATGACTGGATAGCAGGTAAATGCCATAATTTCTATAGAGAAATAAACAATTTCCCAACCGCTTACATTGTTTGAAGTTTATAGGCTGTCCTCTTCTCTACAGGGATTGTGGATGCAGAGAGCTCCTTAACAGAACGCTCTGAGCAGTTCTTCACTGAGCTGCACACTTTCCGGCAAGTCAACAGAGATGAGTGTGTCCACAGCAAACAAGCTGGGTTGGTACATTAACTTCATACAATATATTTTTTTTCCTTGAGCAATTACACTGTTTAAAAGTCTTAGGCACCCTACATTTTCTAACACAAGTCGTTTTTTTATGTTCTGCATTAGTTTGGCAGTGGAAGAGAGCAGTTTATAGATTTTAATCATTTGGTAAAAAATGCAATGTTACTGAGAATTATTTGTATGTGTAAAAAATTAAATGTTACTGAGAATTCTGTCCGTCTGTCTGAGTGCATGTACACCATGGATGTATTAAGAGAACTGGATGGCGCCTTCGGCACAAAGCACCGTTTATTCCAATGAAAGTTGCTCAAAAGCGCATGAAGCAAACACGGAGCTCCAAAATACCCAGATCCTCCGCGTTGTACGGCAAAAAGGATGTGCGCACTAGAGGATGGATACCCAATCTAAGCCCGACGGGACCCGACGGGACCCAATGGGCCGGGCCCGGTTCAGACAGATACTTAGAAATTATGTTTGGGTTCTGGTCGGGCTCGGTCACATCAGCGCGATAAGGCACTCTTTATACAGTATTTCTAATTACTCTAAACATATATACAATTTCTATTCATTAAATTAAAAACTTGTATGTATAATCCATATTAATTTCTCCCTCACATATTAGCTTCTTTCATTCTCTCACTTAAGGTTACAACAAGCGCACATGCTTCGCGCCGTTTCTCTCACAGGAATACAGTACACTTTTTAGGATGGAAGACGTTAAAAAGAAGTTGGCCTCAGGTGATTATAAAACCACAGAAAATGAAGGAAAGTCTACTGTGTGGAAGTATAAGTCAACGTAGTTGTCAAGGCCGATAGTACTGAATCTGTCGGTTATGTTCAATGTAGGAAATGCAAAGTTCTCATGAAATATGACAGCAAGAGGACCGGGAATTTTGCCGTGCTGCGTCATGTGGATAGAGTTTGTAAGTTACCTGGACTACTGCAGCCGAGCATCACTGCATTTGCTAGTAGTACCTCAAGAACTATCCCTCAGCAGGCCAAACAAAAACTGACTGAAAAATGTGTTGTGTATTGCTGTAAAGACAAGGCCATTTCGTTCCATTGAAGGAGGGGGTTTCATTGAGTTATCCCAGCAGCTTATTAACGTCGATGCTACATATGGTTTAGTGGCAGTGCAGGAAGTACTGCCTGACCCCACCACTGTGTCAAAACGGTGCCGTGAGCTGGCAACAGAGAAACGCACAAAGCTGGTTGAGCAGCTAAATTACATTCTGACTGAGGTGAGTTCGATCGGAATGACAAAGGATATCTGGACAGAGGACTACCACAAATTAAGCTACATGACCATCACTTGCCATTTCGTGACACAAACATTTAAATTGATAAGCACCGTATTGACAACAGCCGCATTCCCACTGGAAGAGGATAAGACGGGAGAACATTAGGAGAGAAATCATCAGACTTCTAACAGAGTGTGGCCTGGATATGAGTCTGCTGAATAAAGTGGTGTGGATGACAGAACAAGGCTCAAACATCATCAGTGCCCTCAGACCATATGGAAGACTAGACTGCCAAGATCACCTTTATAATACGGTGATGCAACATGCCCTGGACCCCACACAACTGGCCCAAGATGCTCCAATTGTTGCCAAGAATCTGCAAACTACCAAGGCACTGGTCAAATATTTCAAAAAGATGGGCATGGCAGCTTTGCTCTCAAAAACCATCATCCAAATGGCAGACACCAGGATTAGCACGGTATATCTGACCTTAAATTCTGTCCGCTCGGTTTATCAAGAACTACGCGAAAAACTACATGACCGTGCAGAGGGCTGGCAGATCGATGCCATATATCCAGATGTCATTGACTTTCTTGTTGAGTTCCTGAAACCATTTTATGATGCCCAGAGTCAACTTGAAGGGGACCAGTACCCAACCATAAACCTGGTGTTTCTGTGGTTTGAGTGACTGAAGCGTCACTGCAACAAAAATACAACTGACAGTCCCTATCAAGCAATCATCCGCAAGCGGCATTTAAGTTGAATTTTGCGTGGAGATCCAAGTGGAGATCTAAGAGCTCCAAAAAATTGCTACTTTCCTTTGGCCTAAATATAGCCAGCTCTGAATGTTGTCCTCTTCAGAGAGAGAAGACCTTCACCTGGAGGTTCGGAGACAGCTCAGTGACCTCCGCACCGAGAAGGCCGCTACCCAAGGACCTGCGCCCAAAAAAGCTGCAGTTGACTTTGAGGAGTGGGAAAATGTACCTGTGGCAGGTGCCACGGACAAAGTACAGATGTACTCGACTCAAAATCATGCAATGCAGGATGACAGAGATGTTTTAGGCTGGTGGAGAGATCAGCAACTCAACTTCCCTAGGCTTAGTGTCCTTGCCTGCGGCATCCTCGCTCCTTGCCCGCATTCCAGCCAGCAGCAGTAGCAGTGAGCGCAACGTCAGCGCAGCTGGCAGGACCATCGAGCAGAGGAGGAAAGCCTTGAAGCCATCCACCACTGATGCAATCCTTTTTCTGCATAAGAACATGGATTATACTAAACTTTGATGGATAGATTATGTAAAAAGTTCCCATGTTGCAGGTTATATAGTTTAATGAAAATTGTGATTTTCATTTCAGTAGGATGCATTTGTGTTACAGTAATGTGACTTCGCTAGGGACACTCATGTTGATATGAATTTCATTAAGAGAACTCTTGTGTGAATATTTTTGATTTTGTTCTGCTATAGCTTGGGCCATTTTTGGTAGTCCTATGTTAATTTAATTTCAATAGGCTATATGATTGTGCCTCTTGTACGCGCTTGTGTTAACGTGCGCTTGTTGCCCCGTGTGTGCTGATGCAAAACATTTTCTGCATAAGAACATGGTTTAGCCTAAATTTTGATGGATGGATTATGTAAATAGATCCCATATTGCAGTTTAGTAGCTTATAAAGTTTTAGAGGAAAATGGAAAGAGTGATTTTCATTTGAACAAGCTGCATTTTGTTACGTTAATGTTTCTTCGCTCGGGACACTCATGTTGATTTGAATTTCATTAAGAAAGCTCTTGTGTGAATATTATTTATTTTGTTCTGCTATAGCTTGAGCCATTTTTGGTATGCCTATGTTAATTAAATTTCAATTGGCTATATGATTGGGCCGCTTGTGCGTGCCTGTGTTAACGTGCGCTTGTTGCCCCGTGTGCGCTGATGCGCTCATCTGACATTTCCGAATTCCTTTCTACGGTTGCTTAATAAAAGTCAGATTTCCACACAAACGTAGGCCTATGTGTCATTCATTAGTATGAGAAAAAATAGTCAGGCTCTGGTCGGGCTATGGCATAAATATCTTAACGCTTGTTGGTCTCTGTTGGGTTCGGTTATTGCTCTGTTGGACGCGGGCCTGGCTCAGACAGAAAAATGCGCCCCGATCCGCACTCTAGTGCGCACTAGTAACAGTTTGTTTGTGTTGTCGTAGATAACTCAACGGGGCAACAAGCGCACGTTTACACAACCGGTAGCAACACCGTATGTTCATCATGCCTAGTTTAATAACTCTGGATTCGGCAACTAGTGAATGTTAAAAGAAATCTGACACAAGTTTTTTCCACCATTAAAGTCTATGGGAAAATGTATTTTTGGGCCGGCATAATATAGTGTTGCTAGGCGAACAGTGTTTGCCCCAAGATAGAATCGCCCCTGCTACACATCCATAATGTGAATCTCCTGTTCCACCACATCTCGAAGGTGATCGTTTATCGTAAATTTGAGATCTGGTGACTGGAGGCAATTTGAATTCAGTGAACTCAAGTTTTCATTTTCAAGAAGTCCGTTTGAGATTGTGAGCTTCATGACATAGGAAGTTATCCTACTGGAAGTAGCCATTAGCAGATTGGTACACTGTGGTCATAAAGGGATAGGATAGGTATGGACAGCAACAACACTCAAGTAGACTGTGGCATTTAAATGATTGGTACTAAGGGGCCCAAAATCTGAAAAGGAAATATCCCCCACACCATAAAACCAACACCACAAGCCTGAAATGTTGATAAAAGGCAGAATGGAGCCATGCTTACCAGGCAACGTTTGTCCAATCTTCTATTGTCCAATTTTGGTGGGCCCTTGCAAATTTCAGCATCAGATTCCAGTTCTTAGCTGAACTGAGTGGCACCGGTGTGGTCTTCTGCTGCTGTAGCTTGTCAAACTTTGAAGCACTTTTGCCTTTCTACCAGCTTGAAAAAGTGGCTGTTTTCTGACCGCTGCCATCAGCAAGGCTTTTTTGCCCAGAGAACTGCCACTCAATGCATGTTTTTTCTTTTTCAGGCCATTCTCTGTACACCATAGAGATGGTTGTGTAAGAAAACCCCAGTAGATCAGCACATTCTGAAATAATCAAACCAGCTTGTCTGGCACCAACAACCATGCCACTTTCAGAATCACTTACATCACCTTTCTCCCGCATTCTGATGCTTGGTTTGAAATTCAGAATATTGTCTTGACCATGTCTACATGCCTAAATGCATTGACTTGCTGATTGGAAGAGGCCTGCAACACCACTGAAATGGGCTCAATAGTGATGGCAAAGAGCAAGGGGGACAAAGGGCAACCCTACATGGTTCAGTGTTCCAGTGCAAAGTAGTCAGTGTCATTGGCCTGTGGGGATGCATACAAAAGCCACACTCATCAGCAACATTTTTCTTTTGAGCGTCTGCTAAATGACTGTTCATCTGAAATGATTCCTGGTAAGACTACTTCCATATGCCTCACTGTAAACTTCGCAAGCACGTTCACATCAACATTAGACTAAATGAGGAACAGGAAGTGAGATCCTTCCCCTTCGTTGGAAGAAGCACTATTAATGTATATGTTAACGTCAAGAGCAACTTGCCACATTATATTGAGTCATTATATATAACTGTAAAAGGTGTGGAATTACTTAAATAATTCAGTTGGAAAACCATCCTGCCCTGGAGCTTTGCAGCTTTGCATAGATTAAATAGACAGAATAACTTCTTCAAGGCTTAGAAAGTAGTGAAATTCATTTACATCAGGGGTCGGCAAGTAAGTTTGACATTGGGACCATTTTTTCAAGCTACTAGATGGCAGGCCAGAACATAGTCAAAGGTTAATTCAAGAAATGAATTGATGAAATGTGTAACTAGAATTTCCTGCTACAGACGGTTGCATTGTCTTTTGTAACTGCTTAGTCAGCTGTGGTTACCTTAAATCCTGTAGGTTAAATCCTGTAGGACAGTCAGAAACAAAAAGCCACAGTTGTGTGATGTGTCCGTGTTTGTGCTGGATTAATTAATGTAGTCCTACTACCCGGCTAGTGTCTTCTCTCACCAACTTGCAACACAGAGCACCTTTCTTAGACACGTGGGAAATGGATAAAAATAACTCAAGAATTAAAAGAGGAATGATTGAATGAGCCCAGTAATGGCCTATTTGAGTAATTTCCTCTATCCATATTGTGAATAATAAATGTGTATCATTTTAATTTGCTTCTTTTTTACATGTCGGAGCCTAACTTATTGTAATAATTGACAGCCTACATTTACTCTAAGCATGATTGCTTTGCATCCTCATGTACTACATAGCATTTTTTTAAGTTGTTTGCAAGCTAGAGTTAGGCTACGCTATTATGGTGTGTGCAGAGCTAAACATTTGAACTAGCTGTATACACAAAATTACACTATCAAAAAGTCTGTGGAGGTAAGTTGACAGTGATAATATGGCATTCAAAGATGAATGGAAAGACAACTATGACTTCAGCTTACTTTTCTCTTTGAATGCAAAGCCGGTGTCTTAGTCACTGAAATTGTACCTGTTTGCAAAGTGTATAAAATTAGATGGCACCAAGGCCGTAACCAGGATTTAACAAATACCGAGGTCAAAAATACCCCCCCCCCCAAAAAAAGACATTTTATAAGACAACATATTTATTTTCAATAACAACGTTTTTGTTAATTCAACAATAGGTTATGTTTGGGCCATGCTAAAAGGATAATATTCATCACTTCACAACACCTTAATTATCCATATAATTTTTAGCTTAATTGTCAGTGCAGATTAGCTAGCTGCTGCAACTCCCCTGGATTTCAGCATTTGAGTAGGATATAGGTTTGAATCTCATTGGTAGGCCTATTGCATCTCATATTGTAGGCTATTTGCTGCATATTAGGGGTGGGCGACACTGCAAAATTTGAGTTTGATGATCCGATACAAAGTAATACAGGGCCAGTATCGCCAATATTTATATCAATACATTTTACTATTAAAAGCAGTGTATGTATTATTCTACGTATGGTAGTGTACCATGATTTATGAGGTATTTATAATTTTTAATATTTGTATCTTACTTTAAGAATGATTTACTGATTATGTTACTTTATACCATATTTTTGTCTTATTTTCAGACATTTTAGGAAGTCAGATTATCTCAGAGTACTGGAAAATATTTTGCTTACTTTAAGCATATTATATCGTAATTTAGGAACATATTGTCTTATTTTTGGGTGTGTGTTTTTGCAGTGTATTTGTAAGGTGATTGGTGAAATTTCTACCTGCCACCTGTGAGACTTTGTAAAATCGTGTTGACAGTGTGTATCTTCAGGATTCGCGGTTGGTACCGGCGGGTAATCAGTGTGTGCGACGCATTCGTTGATGCACTGTACTGCACAGTCACAAGCAACAGCAGCGGAGTTGGAGAAGCACTTAAGATTTTTTCATTACAACGGACCGTTGTTTGCACAGTGTGACAGTTCTATGTTTTGATTAAATGTGTAGAAGAGAGAAACGGGAAGTGAGGTTGCCTATCGATCCTATTGACGTTAATATTGATCTTCAA
>JACXGM010037664.1:0-11064 GCA_016801145.1 Umbra pygmaea
AACAGAAATGGCCTCACACATTTACATGATATTGAACTGTCCCACCCCAGGTGGGGAAACAAACACTTTACTGTAGAAACCTCCAACATTCTGGCCAGCCAACTAGAATAGTTATCTGGACACAAAAACATGCCTTGTGCAGCCCAATGTGGAGATAGTCAATATTTGGTCCTGTGAACAACATTATTTTCCCACTACAATTTCAAGAAGGCTAGCAAGGAGATTGAACCTTTACAAATCAGTTCACACAAATCATGAGGAATATTTGCGTCAAAATTCAGGAAACAAACAGGAACCATTCCACAAACTTATTTTGCGATCCACAAATAAGGGACATTCCACAAACTCAGTTTTTCACTTTGTATTGATTATGTCACACACAAATATATCTTCAAGTAATGGAAATTGTTTACAGATTTTAATTTACATTTGTGGATGATGTTTCTTATTTGGAGATAAGAAAATATTTGTTTGTGAATTTTGAAATAGTTTGTTTGCAGATTGTGACTGTTATTTGTGAATCACATTTTTATTTACAGATCATAACGTATTTGTTTGTGAATTTTAAATGTGTTTTTTTGCAGATTGTCAATTCTATTTGTGGACCGTGTTTTCTATTTACAGATCATGAGGTATTTGTTTGTAGAGTTTCTTCATTTGCAAATATATAGCAGTAAAAACATTGCTAAACTTGAGTCAAAATGTTGAAAACAAATAGAAACCAATCCACACACATTACATGATCCACAAATACAAAAAGTACAATTGTTTTTTGCAGATAGTGAATTATATTTGTGGATTGTGTTTAATATTTGTAGATTATGAGACATTTGTTTGTGGATCTTATTTTTATTTGTGCATCGTGTTTTCTATTTACAAATTGTAGAATATATTTGTGACTTGTTGTCTGCGCATTTACAATATTATTGAAGCAAATCTATCTCCATATCCGGCACCATGTTTTTCCCCACTTTAAACCCTTTTTTTCCCCACTTCAAACACGTATGGTATATACACTCACCTAAAGGATTATTAGGAACACCATACTAATACTGTGTTTGACCGCCATTCGCCTTCAGAACTGGCTTATTTCTGCATGGCATTGATTTAACAAGGTGCTGAAAGCATTCTTTAGAAATGTTGGCCCATATTGATAGGATAGCATCTTGCAGTTGATGGAGATTTGTGGGATGCACATCCAGGCACAAAGCTCCCGTTCCACCACATCCCAAAGATGCTCTATTGGGTTGAGATGTGGTGACTGTGGGGGCCATTTTAGTACAGTGAACTCATTGTCATGTTCAAGAAACCAATTTGAAATGATTCAATCTTTGTGACATGGTGCATTATCCTGCTGGAAGTAGCCATCAGAGGGTGGGTACATGGTGGTCATAAAGGGAGGGACATGGTCAGAAACAATGCTCAGGTAGGCTGTGGCATTTAAACGATGCCCAATTGGCACTAAGGGGCCTAAAGTGTGCCAAGAAAACATCCCACAAACCATTACACCACCACCACCAGCCTGCACAGTGATAACAAGTCATGATAGATCCATGTTCTCATTCTGTTTATGCCAAATTCTGACTCTACCATCTGAATGTCTCAACAGAAATCGAGACTCATCAGACCAGGCAACATTTTTCCAGTCTTCAACTATTTAATTTTGGTGTGCTCTTGCAAATTGTAGCCTCTTTTTTCTATTTGTAGTGGAGATGAGTGGTACCCGGTGGGGTCTTCTGCTGTTGCAGCCCATCCGCCTCAAGGTTGTGCGTTTTGTGGCTTCACAAATGCTTTGCTGCATACCTCGATTGTAACGAGTGGTTATTTCAGTCAAAGTTACCCTTCTATCAGCTTGAAGCACTCGGCCCATTCTCCTCTGACCTCTAGCATCAACAAGGCATTTTCGCCCACAGGACTGCCACATACTGGACGTTTTTCCCTTTTCACACAATTCTTTGTAAACCCTAAAAATGGTTGTGCATCAAAATTCACAGTAACTGAGCAGATTGTGAAATACTCAGACCGCCCCGTCTGGCACCAACAACCATGCCACGCTCAAAATTGCTTAAATCACCTTTCTTTCCCATTCTGACATTCAGTTTTGAGTTCAGGAGATTGTCTTGACCAGGACCACACCCCTAAATGCATTGAAGCAACTGCCATGTGATTGGTTGAGTAGATCATTGCATTAAGGAAAATTGGACTGGTGTTCCTTATAATCCTTTAAGTGAGTGTATAATGACAAATGCCTACAGAAAGCACTTTATAATACACTCACCAACCCAAAAAACTATAGTTATCTATTGAGTGACTGGTAAAATTTGAACATTCCCACAAAAAGTTAATTTTGAAACCCGGCCACAGCCTACCTGAGATTTGGTGCTGACCATGTCTATCCCTTAATGACCACAGTGTACACACCTTCTAATGGTTACTTCCAGCAGGATAACACGCCATGTCACAAAGCTCTTAGGTATTAGCAAGGTATATCTAATGAAGTGGCTGGTGAATTTATACAAACTGTTTTTTTTGTAATGTAGAATTTAGAATTTGTATAGCTTTGTCATATGGAAAACTACAGCTTGTAGGCCAGTAGTCTACTATAGAAAAACTTGAACACTGAGAACCATAACAAATGTTACACTAAACAGGTCCAGAGGGCTATTCTGTATTATAAACAGGATTGTCTGATAGCCATGGTATATGACACCGTATTCCATGGGTATAATATCACATCATATTGTACTCCTCTAAATCCGTTGGAAACTGGTTCATAAAAGCAATAAAGCATGTTGGGGTTTAATTCATATATTGCCAAAATATCATTGTTAATCCTCCATTTGATGGGCCCACCACCTGTGGGAGGAACCGCTGGGGTCGGGTGCACTGCCAGATGGGTGGCAGTGAAGGTCATGGGCATCGAAGGACCAGACCTGTGCGGCAGAGGCTGGCTCTGGGAACTTTGAATGTCACCTCTCTGTGGGGGAAGGAGCCAGACCAATTAGATCTGGTGGGACTTACCTCTACCCACAGTCTCGGTTCTGGAATTATACTCCTGGATAGGGGTTGGACACTCTTTTTCCCCGGAGTTGCCCAGAGAGTTCAAAGCGCATGTGGGTAATGATGGAAACTCATGGAGAGGCATGATTGGGAGGATCGGCCTCCCTGATCTAAACCTGAGTTCTGTGCTAGTTATGGATTGTCTATAACGAACACCATGTTCGAAAATAGGGATGCTAATAAGTGTACTTGGTACCAGAGCACCCTAGGTCTAAGGTCAATGATGGATTCCGAAATCGTTTCATCTGATCTGAAGCTGTATGTTTTGGACACTCGGGTGAAGAGTGGGGCGGAGCTGTCAACCGATCACCTTCTGGTGGTGAGTTGGATCAGTAGGTGGGGGAAGAATCTGGACATACCTAGTAAGCCTAAACGGGTAGTGTGTGTAAATTGGGAACGTCTGGAGGTGTAGTCAGGGGGTAAAAGAATAGAATTAATATGCACTTATGAAGTTAACGCATTAATAATTAATATATTTCCTTTACTCCCCTCTTGCAACAGTCTGAGTTAAGAACGGTGAAATGCTTAATAAATTAGTATAGAGAATGGATAGTATAGACGTTGTTTATATTTTTTCTATCTAACTATCTGATATTGATTATATATCTGTGTCTGTAAACAGCTATGGAAAAGAAATACTAGAGCGACCCAGGAAAGCTTAATCGTAGCCCGCGATAGTCAGTAACAGTGCGCAGCCTTATTGAATGGGTGTGTGATAACAGTTTAATCTTCAAGCAGGCCGTAACAAGATAACTTACGTTCCCGTTAATATCTCCAATGGAGATATCCTGGGAAATGATTTAGAATGTCTCAGACAGAACTTAGTAAAGTGAATAATATTTAATTGCAGATAAAGGGCATCAAAGAACAACGCTTTAACCAGAGAAAGAATTACACAATTACAATACCAAGAATTACATGTCGTCTAATCTAAGCATATCTAATCGATCTAAGCATGTCTTATACGGTTCAGTCTATTTCTTAACATTTATTCTAACACATTTACTATGGCGCGCACTGAACGTGGGCCAGGAGCCTTGTTAAAGAGAACTCCTCTGATTAAAACTTAGACAAAGACTTATATTTCCCCCGGAGACGTGACACCCACATATCTCCCGCTGCATACGAAATAAAGATCAGTTCACTGGCTGGTGCTAGAACAGAGCAACACATCTCAACACATATAGGCACCATCCTGGCGCAAATACCATTACAAAAGAATGGGCCTTACACATTTACATGAAATTGAAATGTATACCATTGTCATAATATTTGGTCCATTGGCTGTTATTTTACATTAGTTGTTCCTTTGGTCTTCACATTCAGGTTGTGCTTGAGTTGTCTAGTGAGGGGGGTGATACATCATGCGTGGCAGTTTTGGACAGTGCCAAAGGAGTGGCAGACCAGGGTGGTGGTTCCCCTGTTCAAAAAGGGGGACCAGAGGGTGTGTGCCAATAACAGGGGTATCACACTTCTTAGCCTCCCTGGTAAAGTCTAATCCAAGGTGCTGGAAAGGAGGGTTTGGCCCAAGGGCGTAGGTTTGGTTTGAACATTGGTGGGGACCCAGTTTTACCATTCTATTTGCTATCGATGCTCCTGCCTGTTGCTAAAAGCATGAGCAGAAAGCGTTTGTGCAAACACACACACACTCACACACACACACAAGATATTGCATTTCATACAGTAGGTCAGAAGTGTCAAAATATATTCAGGTTTATTCAGAGTTCTGTAACATTACGTAAGTCCAGTGGTTAACTAAACTTATTTCTTAATCTAATATTAGCTAGCTAAATTGAATATTGGTTTCTTCAAGTCTGCAGGCACAAAGTATCTTGCGTGCTTTAAACCTACTTTTCAGAAAGTTACACAACTCTTCTGATTATTCTTTTTACTCCTCTGTCAAAAATGTTGCGAGGAGCACCTGGTCGAGGCAAATTTATGGTGAAATTATTATCTTTCCACTTCTGTATTATTGCCCCAACAGTGCTCACTGGAACATTCAGAAGCATAGAAATGTGCCTATAACCAATGCCATAACTGTAATGATTCACTCAAAAGTGAAAAGAACAATGTTTATTTGTCAAACAGGTATGTATGTCCAAAAAACAGAGGCACTGAGGATAATCCAAGGGGTCAGGCAGGGGTCAGGCCAGAATATAAATATCAGAGTTACGCAAAGGTACAAAGGGTAATCCAAGTCAGAATAATCAACAAACAAAGCAAAGGTCAGACCGGAACAAATATACAAGAATAGAATGCTTAGAATGGAGAAAATCAAATACTCACAATACCTCGCAAAGAGCCAATGGAGAGTGTGTGGCTTAAATACAGAGTAGAGTGAGAGCAGGTGTACTGAATTTGGATTAATTGAGTTCGGTTATGGGAAATGTAGTTCTGAGGAGGCAAGACCAGGGAAGCTGTAGTTCACAGGAAGATGAACTGGGGAATGGGAATTGGAGTTCAGATCAGTCCAGGAAGGGGAAGATGTAGTTCTCTGTGAAAAGGGAATAGGAAAGGTTACAGAGTCCAGTTTATGGGAAATGCAGTTCTAGAATGGAAGTTGTCTACTCAAGTGATCCAGGAAGGAGGAACTGGAAACATTACAGAACCCCCCCCTCAAGGCGCAGCTCCTGAGGTGCCAAACAGTGGACATGCCACAGGACCCCAGGTGGCAGAAGACCCAGGCAGGAGACCGTAGTGGCTGAAACCCGGCCGTCGGAGGCACACCAGGGCAAAGCAGATGAGCAGACCAGGCAGGGGGAACTCAGGCGGACCGGATGGCGGAGGCAACAGCCACGGTCCAGAAGGCGAAGGCTCAGCAGGACCAAGCAGACAAGCAGTCCTGGCCGGTGGACGGAGTCTTTGCGGGCCGGAGGGCGGAGGCAGCAGCAGCGGACCAGAGGGACGAAGAATCAACGGTGGTCCGGAGGATGGAGGCAGCAGCAATGGGCGGAAAGGACAAAGTGGCAACGGCGGGCCGGAGGGCGGAGGCAGCAGCCGTGGACCGGAGGGACGAAGAATCAATGGCGGTCCGGAGGATGGAGGCAGCAGCGACGGAACGGACGGCTGAGTCCGGGCAGGTGGAGGTCCGGCCGAGCAAGGTAGAAGCGAAAGCCGAGGCGGAGGCCAGGCAGGCGGCACCAGAGGTAGAGTCCGGGCCGACAGAGGCAGAATCAATGGCCCCGCGAGAGGTGGCCAGGCCGGAGGGGGCGTCGAGGGCCGAGGCAAAGGTGGACCAGAGCACCGGAACCACAGCAGACACAGGAATCTGTAAAAACACAGCACAAACAGACACAGACAAACATACAGACACAGAGAGGGGCACAGAGACCGGGGTATGCGTAGGCCTGGGGACAAGCTCTGGAGCGGGGACTAGGTTAGGAACTGGCACGGTGACAGGGGCAGACACTGGCACGTGGAGAGGAGCAGCCAATGGCCCTGGGAGAGGAGTAGGACACGGCACTGTGAGAGGAGAAGGACACAACACTGGGAGAGGAGAAGGACACGACACTGGGAGAGGAGCAGGACATGGCACTGGGAGAGGAGCAGGACATGGCACTGGGAGAGCAGCAGGACATGGCACTGGGAGAGGAGTGGGACATGGCACTGGGAGAGGAGCAGGACATGGCACTGGGAGAGGAGCAGGACATGGCACTGGGAGAGGAGCAGGACATGGCACTGGGAGAGGAGCAGGACATGGCACTGGGAGAGGAGCAGGACATGGCACTGGGAGAGGAGCAGCCTCTGGGATAAGGTCAGGCTCTGGGATATGGTTAGGTACCAGGGAAGGGTCATGGTCAGGCAAGGTTACGGTGACAGACAAGGTTACGGTGACAGGCAAGGGCACGGTGACAGGCAAGGGCACGGTGACAGGCAAGGGCACGGTGACAGGCAAGGGCACGGTGACAGGCAAGGGCACGGTGACAGGCAAGGGCTCAGGGACAAGGGCAGTCACCAGGACTGAGTCAGGCATTGGTGAGGGGACTGGAGGAGGACCTAGGAAATGCTCTGGCTCAGGGACAAGGACAGGCCTGGGGACAAGGCAAGGCTCAGATTCGGAGACAAGGCAAGGCTCAGGTTCGGAGACAAGGCAAGGCTCAGGTTCGGAGACAAGGCTCAGGTTCGGAGACAAGGCAAGGCTCAGTTTCGGAGACAAGGTAAGGCTCAGGTTCGGAGACAAGGCATGGCTCAGGTTCGGAGACAAGGCATGGCTCAGGTTCGGAGTCAAGGCAAGGCTCAGGTTCGGAGACAAGGCAAGGCTCAGGTTCGGAAACAAGGCAAGACTCAAGCTTGGCCGATGGTAGTGTAGCGACCACTGGTGGCCGGGAGGCTTGAGCGACCTCTGGTGGCTGGGAGGCTTGAGTGAAAACAGCGGCCTCTGGTGGCCGGGAGGCTTGAGCGAAAACAGTGGCCTCTGGTGGCCGGGAGGCTTGAGCGAAAAAGCGGAGGCACTGAGGATAATCCAAGACAGAAGAATTATAAAACAAAGCAGGGGTCAGGCCAGAATTTCAATATCAGAGTTACGCAAAGGTACAAAGGGTAATCCAAGTCAGAATAATAAACAAACAAAGCAAAGATCAGACCGGAACAAATATACAAGAATTAGAATGCTTAGAATGGAGAAAATCAAATACTCACAATACTTTGCAAAGAGGCAATGGAGAGTGTGTGGCTTAAATACAGAGTAGAGTGAGAGCAGGTGTACTGAATTTGGATTAATTGAGTCCGGTTATGGGAAATGTAGTTCTGAGGAGGCAAGACCAGGGAAGCTGTAGTTCACAGGAAGATGAACTGGGGAATGGGAATTGTAGTTCAGATCAGTCCAGGAAGGGGAAGATGTAGTTCTCTGTGAAAAGGGAATAGGAAAGGTTACAGAGTCCGGTTTATGGGAAATGCAGTTCTAGAATGGAAGTTGTATACTCAAGTGATCCAGGAAGGAGGAACTGGAAACATTACAAGAACTATGTTTTGCAACATTTAGGTTTATGAAGGTCTTGAGACAGCTCTTTGCTTTTACCCATCATGAGATGCGTCTTCTCTGACACCTTGGCAATGAGACCTATTTGTAGGTCATCAGTTGGGACTAGACCAGCTGATATTAATTTCTACTGACAGGGGGCTGGATTCCTCTTTAATTACTGATGGTTTTCAGCTGTTGTCTTGGCTTCCCATGCCTTTTTGCACCTCCCTTTCTTCATTTGTTCAATACTTTTCCCTGTTTCATTTCACATTATATCACAACTTAATTTCTGAACTTATTTTTGGGGGTTCTTTCTATGTATGGATTACTTGGGTTGTTACCAACATCTGGTGAAAATTGCATGTCAACAGCGCTTTTGGAAATATATTTACTGAGAAAAATTGTGACATGTTCCATACTTATTTCACCCACTTTATATACACAATTGCTCATCTGAGTATTTCTTTATGGCATTAGTTTAGCCTAGTATGAACACACTGTGCCTCAAAAACAATATCATAATCAATTTCAGCACTTACTGTCATAATCACTACTAGACTATTTAAGACCTCACCTGTGACCATGTTTCTCTTTCTGTCTCTTTACTGCTGCTTGGATCAACTGGAACTTCATTTGTCTGATATATGACACAGTATACAGTACAATAAGTTCCAATCATTAATAACTATGTAAACTAGTTGTAACTAACAATGTAAAGCTAGACATTTATACTACTTACTAGGGGTGGGAATTGGCAAAAATGTGACGATTCGATAGTATTGCGATATTTGGGCCACGATTCAATATTATTGCGATTCTTAACATATTGCGATACAGCAAGTATTGCGATTCGATTCTGCGATATATTGCGATTCATGTCCCCCATATTATTCAAAGGCAGTACAAAAAATGAGGAAAAAAGCCTGCCATGTCACATTTAATTCTGTGAACATTCTCTTCTATGCATTAACTGAAGTGCAAAAACTTAGGAGGGTAGTGCCAAAATGTTGCCCTTGTAGGTCAGTGTATGTTCTGGCCGTTCATTTTTCCTTACATAAACGGGTATTAAAAAACAAAAAACAAATGGTTTTTTGATTTTCGTTTTAAAATACAAAATTGAAAATTGAAATACAAAGCATTTTTCCTTTTCATGTTCAAAAACGGATGAGCAAATTTAAAAAAATGATTTGATTTTAATTTTCTGTTTCATAAAACAAAAGTTTTTTCAATTTCTAAGACCGGATGTTGTCAATATGACAAAACCGGAAAACATTACTGTTAACTTCTGGAATAGGAACGCAGTAATCTGAGATACTGGAATTTACCTCAGTAGTCTTATTGTACATTTCTTAAAGTATTATTATTAAAATCTATATTTCCTGGCAATAACCATCCACGTTCACTTGGTGGGGACATACACCTAAAAAAATCTGAAAAGGAAGATAGATTAAGATTAGCTAGCTAACTACCTGTAAGGTTAGTGTTCTGTCTTCAGTACTGTATATTTGGTTTTAATATATGGCAAAATCTAAACATTGGTAGAAATACAGCTGTTTGTTGCATACACTTCATCAAGACAGACATCATTGATTGTCGGTGAAGGAGACTTAAAAAAGGTGCCCGTGCCAGTGTTGTTTCAATGGAATGATTATTCCCTACCGCCAGCAAGACCAAGCATGTGGGAGCGGACCGACCGTCCAGTGTCACCTCCAAAAGAGGAAGATATGGAGGGCGACCTGCTACTTCAGTGCCATGATTATGATGCCAATCCTGAACTATCTTCCTTGGACATCACCCTACAACAGGTCTTTGGTTTACAATGATTTGCTGGATCCGATGATGACATCAGGTTTTACACCAGGACAGTATTAATCAAGTTAATACTGTAGCTTAGTAAAATACCTGAACGTGTATTGTGTCTGTAAATCACAACCATACCATATGAGAAATAACGCCACAATTTACATTCATTTGAAGTTAATTAGATATTGTAATCCTATTTGGACACATTAGTAAGATAAGTGTGTGCATTGCAAATTCTTATAGTTACTATGTAATTTTAAAAGCCTTTATCCACAATTTCAGGTTTGCCAGCTATGCACACTTTTTATTTTGGGTGTATACTATAGCCTTAATAACATGTTTACTAGGGTTTGAGTGTGGCCAAATACTTTCACACCAAATGGTTGTCAGATTAAGATGTAAATATTTGTGGAAGTGATCCAAAACATTCTAAATGTTGTGCTATATGTAGATAGATATGGTGCATATATGACACGTTTTTAATGTTTTTATTTTTAAGGCACAGGGCCTACAACCTATCGATGAGTGGTTTTTGATGTACCTCTCCCTGAGACTAATTCAGAAGGACCCGGGCCATCGATTCCATACTCACCAATCCACTGTGAGTAGGATCATCAACACATGGGTGCACTTCCTCTACTCTGTAATGGGTTCCATATGCATTTGGTTGTCTCCAGAGGATATCAAGGCAAACATGCCCCAGGTGTTTGGTAAATATTCTGACACCCTGGTTATCATTGACTGCACCGAGCTAAAGTGCCAGACACCGTCCTCCCTACTCCTCCAGAGTGAAATGTTCTCACAGTACAAGTCTCCCATGAAGAGGATGATAGGCATCGCACCCAACGGAGCGGTCACCTTCGTACCGTCACTGTTTTCAGGATCTGTCAGTGACAAGAAGCTGTTCAAAAGGTCAGGGATCATCCCTTTACATGACAAGGACATGGTGTTAATGGTAGACCGAGGATTCAACATAGATGACCTTGTGCCTCGCAAAGTTTACAGACCACCTTTACTGAACAAGAGGGAGCAGTTTTCCGGAGCTACAACAGTAGCTCTCCACGAACAGTATTGAGCAGCTCTGTTATAATTACAATAGAAATGTTTGATTATGTTAAAAGGTAATTTCAGGCTTGGTAAGATCTTGTTGAAATGATGGTTTCAGGAGTCAGGTTGCAGTTGATAATAGAATGCTTTAATAAAGTTTGCCTTGTTATGGCAAATGTGTTGTGGCAAATGCC
>JACXGM010037665.1:0-11040 GCA_016801145.1 Umbra pygmaea
TGTGTGTGTGTGTGTGTGTGTGTGTGTGTGTGTGTGTGTGTGTGTGTGTGTGTGTGTGTGTGTGTGTGTGTGTGTACAATCTTTGGCGTTGGTCTTTAGTTTAAACATGTCATTCAGACATCTGTCTCAGAGCTGACTGACGTTGGTCTTCACACTGTAAATTATTGAGTACACACAGAAGTGTACAGGGAAACGTGGGAGGAGGGGGAGGTGGGTGGAGGTGGAGAAGTACAAGAGGAAGTGTATGTGAAGGAATAGGAGGAGGTACAGGAAGAGGAGGCAAAGGAGAAGAAGGTTGTATAGAAGGAGGAGGAGGTATAGAATGAGGATATAGAAGGAGGAAATAGGAGGAGAATATACAGGAGAAAGAGGATATAGAAGAAGGATATAGAGGGAGGATATAGGAGGAGGTATAAAGGATATAGGAGGAGAATAAATGAGGACGTATTGGAGGAGGAGGTATAGAATGAGGTTATAGAAGCAGGATAAAAGAGGAGGTATGGGAGGATATGTTGGAGTAGGATATAGGAGAAGGATATAGGAGAAGGTATAAGTGGAGGAGGTATAGAATGAAGATATAGAATGAGGATATAAGAGAAGGATAAAGAAGGAGGTATAGAAGGATATGTAGGAGAAGGATATAGGAGGAGGATATACGAGGATGTATAGGAGGAGGAGGTATAGAATAAGGATATAGAAGGAGGATAAAGAAGGAGAATAAAGGAGGTATAGAATGAGGATATAGAAGGAGGATAAAGGAGGAGGTATAGGAGGTATAGAATGAGGATATAGAAGGAGGATATGGGTGAAGGATATAGAAGGAGGAGGTATAGAATGAAGATATAAAAGGAGGATAAAGAAGGAGAATAAAGGAGGTATAGAATGAGGATATAGAAGGAGGATAAAGAAGGAGGTATAGGAGGAGGATTAAGGAGGAGGTATAGGAGGAGGTATAGGAGGAGGATAAAGGAGGTATAGGAGGAGGATAAAGGAGGTATAGGAGGAGGTACACTGTAAGCCCTGATAGGTAAAATCACTTAAAAAAATGGAGGTAACCGATTGCCTTAAAAACGTTAAGCAATGGGTTTTTGAAAACTTGAGTGCATTTAACTTAAGTACATTTTCAAAAACCCATTACTTAATGTTTTTAAGGCAATCGGTTACCTCCATTTTTTTAAGTGAATTCAACTTTTCGGGCTTACAGTGTATAGGAGGAGGAAAGAGATGGAGGATATAGGAGAATGATAAAGGGGGGGGATAAAGGTGGAGAATAAAGGAGGTATAGAATGAGGATATAGAATGAGGATAAAGGAGGAGGTATATGAGGAGGATAAAAGAGGAGGTATAGGAGGAGGTATAGCAGGAGGAAACAGAAGGAGGATATAGGAGAATGATAAAGGGGGAGGATAAAGGAAGAGATATAGAAGAAGTTACAGCAGGAGGTAGTTGAGGAGGAGATATATGAGGAGGAACAGAAGGAGGAGTTAATAGAGGGACTCTGGAGATGAGCATGTTTACTGGGAATAGAGGAGCTGGCTGTAACAAGCAGCCAAATAAACCTCTCAAGAAGCTTACTGCCGCTCAACGACGCTGAAGAATATGGGCCAGAGAGCTCATTACTCCTCATGTACCTGGGGAGGCTGTTCCACCCTGTGATGACAACACACCGGGGCTGAGGATTACTGGCACTGCTCTGGAGCAATTCCCCGTGCACATCTGGAGGTGGCGCGTCCTGCTCCGCTCCTTGTGTCTCCCCTTGTCGGCATTAAAGTTTCAGGTGGCGTGGGCAGAGGGCCTGGTGTGGCTGCTGTTGAACACAGCTCAGGGTGTGTGTGTGTGTCTGTGTGTGTCTGTGTTTGTGTGTGTGTGTGTGTGTGTGTGTGAAACACAGGTCTGCCTTGTAGGCTGATGCACATCGTCGCAGCTGGAAGGGAGCCATAGGCAACAGCATGTCAGGGACCTGGGACTCCAGCAGATACAAGTGTTCAATTAGAGCCAGGGGGGCTCAGGTACACGCGCTAACACAGCTAGCTCACATATAATGAACGTGCAGGTACACATGCTAACACAGCTCGCTCACACAGCATGGAGACACAGGTATACATGCTAACACAGCTAGCTAACATAGCATGGAGAAACAGGAACACAAGCTAGCACAGATAGCTAATATAACATGAGGACACGGTAGACATGCTTAAGAGAGTCAGCTTATATCAAAGAGATCCAGGAACACCCACTATCACAGAGAATATAGTTAAATATAATTAGATAATATAGTATGAGGATGCAGTCAGACACACTAAGAGCATCAATTTGCTTGAAGGTGCCAATACAGCTTGCTAACATACTATAAAGCTGTAGTTACACATGCTAACAAAACTAGCGAACACATACTAAACAAAAATATAAAGGCAACATGAAACACTTTCAAAGATTTTAATGAGTTATATTTTTCAATCTAAGTTAAACTGTCAACACACCACATATTCTCCCTATGTTTTGCATGCATTCATTGTTGCATTCATACTTTTTTATGTGTTTATGTTTTCAACTGTGCATATACACAGGCTAGCATAGTCTTATAACATCCTAGGGATATACTCTAACATAGCTAGCTAGCACTTCATAACCCCTACTACATGGATAGCACTAACAACATCCTAGTTAACATTGCCAACACAGCCACCACAGCTCTTAAATTACATAAGAACATACTGTATGTGTGTAAGATAACAAAGTTAGCATACAACTAACTATGCCTTGTTGTATTAGGTGGTAAATAAGGAACACAATCTAATGTACTTTGCTAACATAGCTTGGGTGAATTTCAGTGGGAACCTAGTTAGCCTATACTGTACAACTGCTAACATAATGTAGCTATCTCTTCCCAATTAGAAACATAGCCAGCCTGTATCAAATTAGCAATGTACTCAGCTCCAAGAATATGGACTCTCGTTAATGTAATTTTAAAAGCTTCTGACTTCAGTGAGACGGATGTACGTTTAATTTCTTCAGTATCTCTGTGGATGCTGCTAATGGCACTGAACAAATGTGCTGGGAATTTAAGTCTGTTCGTTTTACAATAGAACCCATGCTCTGTTGCATGCCACTCCACGCTAACCCTAACCCATTAGCCTACTTACTCACCTCAAATCCTCTGGCAGACTGGCACTGTGCCTCCACAAAAACACCAAGCTTCCGGTCTGAGCATCCACAAACACACAGATACACTCTCACACACAAACAAATACGCACCTACGTGAAAGAGTGCACGTAAAATATAAATTATATCTGTTCATTAAATAATCATCATTCTAAAAGCACAATATCAAGCTTTGTGAATAGGTCTCTTCATGACCACCCTGCACCAACCAAACCAATCTAATGAAACACACTGAGAAAATGCACAGAAATACAAAAAAAACAAAAAAACTGAATTGCTACTTCATTCCTCCCCAGAGCTCTGAAGTGGTGTTTTCATCCAATTTTGGCCAAAATAAATGTGTATTTTTATTATGTTGCGTGTCGGGAGGTTGCTAATGGATTTTGAATAAAAGAAAACATTGTGTATGATGTGCAGCGGCGATGCTGGTTGCTAGTGGCACATCTACGTTTTTACTCCCGCGGCTTATTTAAAAGCCTGACTGCCTAGTTGTGTTCAACCTGAGTTTACCACTACACACCGTGGCTCCTCTACCCTATCATTGGTTGAATGAGTCAAAGATGACGACCCATTCATGTATTAATGCTTTGTCTGCAGGTTGCAAGTGATTCTCCGAAGTGAACAAAAAAGCCGGCTTGCTGATGTGGTCTCTATTCAGAGCTGGGTGAAAGCAAGAGTCCCACTCTGCTGTCAGGGTGCCGGATCAGATGCCAATCCACCATTTTAAGGGTGGTACTGCAGGAAACGGCTGGCAGCAATACTGGCTCCTACGGTGGAGGTGACGTTTCTGTGTTGCAGAAAACATGTGTCTCTTTGTGAGGACAGAAAGCACTGGCCTCTCCAACCATTTCTGTTGTGTCCAAATAAATGTACGCCTGTAAAACAAACTGAAAAATAAATAATTTTTTAAACGTTGTTTGATTCAGATCTAAACATTCAAACATTTTACATTTTGATATCCACACAATTTTACACCCAAGCAATCTATTTAGCATATGTTTGGTACGATAACTAAGGAAAAATTGCCCTATTTAATGCAGATACAAAATGATTTACCATCATTTTCAAGATAAGATTTAAAGATTCATTTTGTAATTAAATGCTTTTCCTAAATTATTCTTATCATGATATTGCCCTAGTCACACCAGTCATGCATATATATATATGAAGTATATATAAAATAATAATTACTAATATGTAATAAGATAAAGATGCAAAGCATTGATTTTACTCTACTAAAATGCACAATTTCTTTAGTATTTTGTGTTGCTCCATGTAGACTGCACATTGCAAAGAGCTGGGGCACAAGACGAGGCTACATATTAATCAAATTAGCTGCCCGCTCACATCAAAGGGCTGAGCAGCGTCTTACCGGGCTGTTGTTACATTTACAATTTATGATGGCTAGTAAGAGAGGGCAATAAACTAAAGGAGTTGGCAGCTAAATCCTCTGTTCTCGGGCCAGAGGATTATTGTTATGGAACAATATTATTATGACAACAATAGGTGCTCCAATGAGGGAGGATATTTTGTGGGCAAAGAATGAGATATTTTGTTTTTGTTGTTGATTGGGACCTGTATTTGCATGATAAGAGGTGGTTTTATATGTTAATAAAGCTTGTATTTGCAAGGTATAGAATCCGACGTGTGTGTATTGTGTTTTTTCTGTAGGCCACATTTATTAATGACATTGACATAAATCGTATACAGTATCAGTCAAAAGTCTGACTCATCCGTTCACTTTTGACTGGTACTGTACATTTATGAGCAAGACACATTTTCCACAAGGCAGATAAGAATTCTTTAAGTTTCAGAATGCAGCATTAAATCTTATGAAGACTCAGCAAACATATACAGTACACATGTGACAATACAACATATTTTCATATCAATTATAATATCAACAATATCACTAGAAATTTTTATAGCCATTCCTGGTAAAGGATGTTTTCTTCTGCCCCGGGCGGTGGACATATTTATTCCTTTTTTCTGTGAACGGGGCGAGATGAGGAGACTGTCTTTGCTGAAGGCAAGCGACTAAGTTCCCTAATCAATATTTGAACATATCCCCCTGGCAACACAGGACTTATGTGTTATAGAGGGAACCATAACAAAGTCCAGAGGTCAGAATGTCTCCAACGTGACCAGGCTGACCTCCAAGTTTCTTTGAACTCTGACCCTGAACTAACGGAGATGGGACTGTGCTTGTTTGCATGTCGATCAACTAGATGTAAACAGAGACATAAGAGATGTGTCATGCAGGAGCTTTTAAATCTGACATTAACATAAACGATTGTGTCAAACCCCTTTTAACATTTTAGCGATGGCTACCCCAACCCCCGTATCCTTCACTAGCAGCTACAGCATGACAGCTCAGTGTTCTCTCTTATCTTACAGCAATGGAATTGCAGGGCACAGTTTCGAATTTCAAATCAATAAAAAGAAAAAAACACAAAGTTAAATTGCTAAATTATTATAACTTACTATAAAATAAAGGCATTCACAATAGTGCTGCATTAAAAAATTATGGACAATATACAGTATATTGTGTATTTACAAGATGTTTTTTGGTTGTGCTGAAATAATCCCTTTGCTTCTTTATCTCAAATGGGTGGATGTAGATGTTTTGTTAGTATTTTATAAAACCAGAACAGCCATAGTGCTGATCACCTCTGCACCAGGTATGTCTCTCTGCCTGTCTGTCTGTGGTTGTGTGTGTCTGTTGATGTGTGTCTGTTTGTGTGTGTCTGTTTGTGTGTGTGTTTGTCTGTCAGAGTGAGTCTCAGAGGAGAGCCGGGGTGTCTCCTATTCTAACAGGAGATGACATGAAGTCTATTTCAATCAGCATGATGACCAGCCAGCCTGCTGTCGGCTTCTACAGTGTTCAACATCTACAACGCACACACGCACAGACCACACACACATCATCATCATCATCATCATAACACAAGCAAATTTTAAAGTTTTATTGCATTCATATCTCACACAAAGCCATGTGTGTGTCTGTGAATGTGGCGTGTGTGTGTGTGTGTGTGTGTGTCCACGTGTGCTTCTCCACCCAGAGACCCAGCCATCACAGATGATGCCTTCAAAGTTTTTATTCACACACAAAAACATAAAAAAAGCAAAAATTACAGGAAGAAAAAAAATAGGAAAGCAGCAAGAGGGATAAAGAAGGTAAAAAGCATTGCTCCTGTGAACCTTCTGCAAAGCCTGGCATCTCTTAATGTTACATTTAGGCTAAATCATCTGCCGGCTGAGGTTTAGGGTGGATGTCCCCTGTGACCTAAATGCAACCCACTGGAGAATACCCCCCCGCATACCCTGCCTGCCGAGTGAACGAGCTACTCTCAGCTAAATGCACTCTCATATTAATATTTTAAAATGCCATAATGCCTCTGGAACAAACCTCAGAGGGGAGATACATCAATTTGCAAAGGTCTTCTCTATCTTTCTCCTACTCCCTCCTTTTCCCTCCCTTTATTTTCTCTCACTCCTTCTCTCTTCCTCTCTTTCCGAATCCAAGCAGAGAGGAAATAGAAACTGGAGGATAATTCGCCATTAAAAGAAATTATTCATTACGCCGCCGCTGTGGCTTCTGGGAGCTCCATAAAACCAAGCTCCATTGCTTCACTTCTGGACCCAAGCCACCAACTCAAGTGGAAAGGGCTGCATCACGCAGTCCGTCATAAGGCCTTTTGGGAAAGCTACGGCCCTGCACTCTGGAATGGCTTTTGGGATGCACAAAGCCCAGGAGTCGTAACCATCATGGAGTGAGCAGAGGACGCTTTCCTGAGCTTTAAAACCTGCAGCATGTTGCAGAGATCAATCATCATGAAAGGTGCTTCCCACAGGCTGGATCAGGGATAAATCAATCAGCTTAAAAGAAAGTTGAGCTTCTTTTTTTTCAGGGTTATTATTGCATCCACTACTAGGGGCTAGCTCCTTGCCTCAGGGTTCAGAAATAAACCTTTACTAGGGGCTCTCTACTAGCTCCTTGCCTCAGGGTTCAGAAATAAACCTTTTTAAATCTCTTACTGGCATTGATTAGTGCAGAGCTCCTGCCCAAAAATGCCCAATGATCTTTTGACAAATGTATTATGGTGTAATATGTTAATTGTAATCATCAATATAAATAATTCAAATACATAGTAATTACAAACATTTATAAACAATAAGAACTGTCATATTTTTATTCATAAATGACAGGTCTATCTAGTTCATTTCTGTCATGTGTATTGACAGCTTCTCTTTAGTCCAGGTTTGTTGCATCATTGAGAGTTACTTTTACATATGTTTCATGTGTTGCACATTAGCATATCATTGACTGTGACCGTAATTGCTTAACGAGCCGTTAATGAGTCACACAATAATTAGCATCAGCGCTGTAATTATGTGTAGTGTTGGAGCATTTGTTTCCAATAATTATCGCAGTAGCTGGCCTTATCACAAACACCAAAACAAGAGGCCAGAAAATATAAACACACAGAAGCGACATTCAGCGAAAAGACAGAGCTTCATGCCTGAATAATGACATATTAAAATTGTCAATATGTATATTTATATTATTAAAGTCAGTGCATACAGTAAATGAAATGGGTCTTTAATAATAACTTACTGTTTAATTATATAATACTCGGTATAATTACATAGTTAATGATATTTGCATAATATTAAATTTACAAATAAAATGTACTGTATGTTACTAATACAATGTACTGTATGTTACTAATAAAATGTACTGTATGTTACTAATAAAATGTACTGTATGTTACTAATAAAATGTACTGTATGTTACTAATAAAATGTACTGTATGTTACTAATAAAATGACAGATATTTCTATCCCCATGGTTACTTTGGATGGCAGAGATTTATTTGCGTAGATAACTCAAACAGCAAACAGATTTCCCTTTAAGTGTACTGGACACATCAAGCCCATACAGACCAATCAGAACACAGCATGTTGGGCCAGGCACTTAGGGCTCTCTAGCCCCCCCCCACTGACCCCACCCCCTTGGGCTATAGACAAAAGCATTAGAAACATTCTATAAAACCACACCACTTCACCAGAGACCGGCCAGCCAGCCTTGTATCGTCCAGCTTTTGCCAGACAACACAATTATGTGTCCCGTAGGCAAACAGTGGCCACTAAACAGGACCATTTCTCTCTCCCATCACCAGATGGTTCCATTGAGGGGAGAATCACTGGCATGACTTGACTGCCCGCATCCTAAATGGCACCCTATACCCTGCTAATTGGACTACATGTTGTGCACATGTATGCAAAGTAGTGCAATGTATAGGGAATAGGGTGGTGATTGGGAGCCTCCTGCAGGCTGCCGGTCGTGTGCTGGGTATGTGCTGGCCTTGTTTGTCTTCCACTCAGGGCCAGGGTTATAATGGAGTCGCTAATGATTATAAAACACCTGCTCTGCAAATAAAACAAACAAAACCGTAGCGCCGAGGACTGAGAGCTAAATACCTATGTGATCAGGTTGAAAAGGCCACGGCCCTCCGCTCTCCGTCTGGGGCCTGCCTCCCTTAGCCTCGTGCTAGGAGCTTCACCAGGCAGGAAGCCTCAGCAGATGTCCTAACACTACCTATAGAGGTAAGAGGGTTTGACCTCGCCCCATCGGCCTGAAGAAAAGAGCTATTACACAATCAGTCTCCACAGATAATAGATCGTTGGGTATTTGTTAAATGGAAGAAAACAGGGCCTTTTCCGTTTGAACAAAGCCTTGTGTCCATCTATGGTCTGAACCTGCTGCCGTGGTTTCTGAGTTTGATGCCACTGTGTAGTGTTTCATGTGGTTTCACTGACATGAGGCCCCTAAACTCAGAAACAATGGGGAATCCTGTGATGTTTGTACTGCAGAGTTCCCTTTGACAACAAATGCAAGTCAGGTGAAGGGAGGGACATCTCTCTTGACAACTTTGTATCAGGGAGGTCGGACTTTCAGCTAGGTTTTACTTTTACAGTGTATTGGCAGAAATACTTGTATATTTCAGACCAACTAAAATAATTTAAACAATAGAAAAACATCATACAGGCGAGTATTGCTCTTTGATACTGTATGTTTAAAGCATTTGACATACATTGTAGACTGTGGGATTTTGATACATAAGCACTAAAACAAAGTTATTGATTGGTTTAAATTTGCTTGCAGACTTTTGACAAGTATTCATTAACATTGGAGTACAGCAGAGATCGATTGTTTTTGGCTGACAGTTCCAATAATTGCAGCAGTATTCAAAATGGGTTCCACCTCCAAAGGTTTTTTTACCATTCTTTCCTGCAGAAATCTATTTGGATAATTTTATCAAGATGTATTATTATATCAACATTTCTGTGTAACTTATCTAACTGCACATAATCATACTTTATTTTATTACAAGATGTTTTTACTTTCCTTTTTTTCCTACTGATTCACTGACAGTAGGACTTGTTACATTATGACCATAGAAAAATATTATTTAAATTTTTGAATTGACTTTTTTTATTCAAATCCTTTCCATACAATACAAATCTTCTTTCAGTTTTTTTGCTAATTTTGGAAACATGATACATTAAGTTAATGTCATTAAGTCGGCACTTGCGTTAGCATGACATTAACGCTTCATTCCCACTTGCTAATAAGTTTTATTAAAACGTATTTTCAGTCTATAGTATGTCCACAATATTCAAACATACAGTATATCTAAATAATATAATAATGTAAGAGGTGTAGAGAAATGGATTTTCGCAATATTATTCAGATGAAAAGCCTGGTTCTGCACAATCCAGACTCATTATCCATGGAGACGTTTTACTATCTTATGTCAGTTAGTAGGATAGTCACCCTAGACTTGAGATTATAAATAAACAGTAGTATATATGCTGGTCAAACCTGAAGAAAACCAGCTGTCCTGCATTCATTCAAAAATACTGTAGATTATCTGGAAAGTATTCAGACAGTAGAGTGAATGTTCTTCCTCCTCTCATCCCTGAGCTGCTCTCATCCTCTTTTCCCTTCCTCATCCCTCATTCTGTCCCTCCCTCTTCTCCCACCGGGTTGGCCTTCTACATCTCCATCACATGGTCTCTGAGACCTCCCTCCAGTATCAGGGGAGAGTGACGGAACATGGTACAAATGCACCGCTATCCCCTCTACTATACTGTGACTGGGCCACAGCGAAACTGTTCATTTCAGGTCCAAAGTAACGCACTCAATAGTGAAGAGTGTACTGTTTGGAAGACGGGGGGAAGTGATGGACATCCATTCAGTGGCAGCATGACCTCTGGGTAATCCTGTTTCACAGACCAGCTCCCTGCTGATGATGGCACAATGGCCGCCTGCCCCCGCAGCACTCCCCCTCCCACCCCGTTTCCAACCACAAGTCCTGTATTTAAATACTACATGTATTTGAAATCTTTGAAAATCTTTTGAGCGTTTGTGTTAACCTACCTGGGGACTTTTCGATTAGTTCTGTGCTTTTGAAAAGCACACAGGTTTTCCTCCTTCCTAGTAACCCCCTCCCTCAAGTCGATACTCCGACAAACTTGATTGAGCAAATTAGTATGCTTTGGTAGGGCGAGACTACGACCTTTTCAACACTCTGCTGAATCGATACAAAGAAAGCAATGGATGTTGTGTTTTTACTCTCTATTCCCCCATACCCTTGTGATGCCTCGTATAAATTCCTCCTCGTGGCGTGTTGTTCGGTTCACCTCCTGGTGGTACCCCAACCTCATGGGTTCAGCCGAAAGGTCAAATGTGCTGTCGTCTTTTCGCTACACCCAGTGGGACTGTACACCTAATCAAGACCCCATTTAACAACTGTTTTAACAACACTAGAAGACATTGTGGGACCATGTCCGTGTTAACAACACTAGAA